>VMDR010002812.1:0-64423 GCA_007922815.1 Macrotus californicus
AAAAAAGCAAATCAACGCTAACAGAAAAGCGGTCAAAGATAGTTTTCGCAGTTCTCAGATGATAAGATATAAGAAAATACAAGACCCTACACCTTGCTAATGATCAAAGAAATGTACGTTCAAATGCACATGTATTAATATTTGTGTACCAGACAGATAATAGTCCATATGGACCAGATGTAGGGAAATGCACAGTTTTACATACTCTTGGTTAGAAAATTAATTGACACAGTCTCTTGGAGAAGAAGGGATGTGAAAATATCAAAATTCTACATGTATCCATCCTTTGACCCAGTAATTCCATGTTTCATTTTTTGGAAGAGAACCTAAAAAATTCCTTACACAAGTGTACGTATATGAAATGTTACTTGCTTCATTATTATTGAAAACCTGAACTGTCCATCAACTGGAGGCTAGTTAACAAATTATAGTACATATTAATAATAGCTAACATTTATTGTTTATTATCCTAAGCATTTTAGCATGTATTTAGTCATTTAATCCTTCCAACAAAATGAGGAAAATATAAATAATAAATTCATAGAAATACATAGAAAAGGGATCACCAGATAGAGTGGCATCTCTCTATATTCACTGGAGGGAGCACCAAGATTTTTCTCGACAGAAAGAATTCAGCTGCAGGAGAGTATGCATAGTACTCTTCTTGCACAGAAGAGTATGCATGTAAATTCATGCACTTATATTTAAAAGATGTCTAAAAAGGAAGGGTTAATAAAGTTTGTCTATTTTTCTGGATGGTGAGATTTTGGATTTTTTTGAAAAACTTTCAGTCTTGAATTTCTCCATAAAAAGTGTTCTTAAAATGAGGTATTCTTTAGATACCTCACTTAAGTAGAATCACACGTTATCTCTCTTTCTGTGTCTGGTTTATTCCACTTAGCATAATGTCTTCAAATTTCATCCAGGTTTTTGCATCTGCCAGCATTTTCTTCCTTTTTAAGGCTGACTAATAGTCCATTGTATGGATATAGCACACATTCTTTATCCGTTCCACTGCCAACGACTGTCTAGGTTGCTCCCGCATCTCAGCAACTGGGAAAAGAGCATCGGTGGATACAGTGAGGGGCTAACATCCTTTCGAGGTCCCGACTTCATCTGTCCTCTCGGATAAACACCCAGAAGAGGGACGGTTGGACCTACTCATATGACGTATGTGCAACAGTCAAACTCACAGAACCAAAGAGCAGAACAGTGGTTGCCAGGGCCTGGGGGCCCCTGAGCAGTTGCTCAGCGATGAGCCCAAAGTTTCAATTATGCAAGATGGGTAAGTTCAAGGGCGCCGCTGTGCAACGTGGTGCCTGCAGGTGACACCGCCGTCCTGTGCCCTCAGAATTTTGTCGACAGGGTGGGTCTCGTGTTAACTGTTCTTTCCACATCAGAGTAGTAGTTTTCATTTTGGGGAAATGTGAAATTAATAAGAATTTTCCCAGTGTCCTTCGGTTCTCCTTTTCAAAAAGTCCTATATATCTCCCCGCTTCTTACTCCTATTTTTCTATTCTGGCCTCAAAATAGAATTCTTAGCCCTTTACCCTTATGTACCTTTATTTTCCCAAGTCCCCCTGGTTGTGGGGATGAGACAGAATTCTTTCAATTGCCCGTGAACATCCTACTAGCTTGTTAATGCATTTTTATATGAAAATATGGTAATATGGCCATTTTGTAACAATGGCTCATGAAAGAGTTTAGAGTGGAAGCTATCAAAACACTCCGAGAAGTTCGGGAGGCCTCTTGGCTCATGTATGCTGCCAGAGCAAAAAATAAAGACTACGATGAGGTGACCAGGAGGAGGTTCGTGCCACCAAAGAAAGCTTCCCAGAGTAACGGGAGGACAATATTGGATCAGATGGCGAGAAACCAGAGTCCTCGTCCCGGTTCTACCATGGGCCGGTATGGTCACTCTGGGCAGGCCACGTAATGTCTCCGAACCTTTGTCCTCGTGTAAGAGATGAAAAGAGGGACCAGATCCTTGTTTCCCAGCTGTGCTAATCAGCATTCTAGAGTTTCTCCGGATGTTCTTCGGGGGCCACCAGGGAAGCTGGAGAGCCCCGAGGCCAAAGGGCCAGATCCTGGGCTCCCACCCCGCTGTAGCCAAAATAATTTCATCTTTACTTATGCCATAGAATGGGGTTTCATGGAAGATTTTGATTAAATAAAGGGTCCTCGTGCTTAAAGACAAAAAAAAATAAAGGAGAGAGAGAAAACCACAAACTGAGTTGATGTCTGAGGTTCCTTATAGCTTTAAGTTCTGGTTTTGAAATTAATCTATGCCTACAAATGTATGGGAGTCGGCAGTGAAAATGCAGTTTGCCCTGAAGAGAGTTTCCAAGGCACCGAACATCAATCATGAAGAGTCTCTGCTGCTCACATGTGGCAAGTTGGGGTTTGTTTGGTTTTTTTTTTTTTGCTTCCCCTTGGGTCAATTTACCATCTGCCTCATCTTCATCAAAACATTAATTTCAACTTAATCCCCTTTCTTCCTCTCCGGTGGTAAAAGGACCTGGCTCTCTTTGAAACAGAACAAACAGAGTGCAGCTCTTGCTCCCATCTGCAGAGCGGTTTCCATCTGATTATTATGGAGTTCCAGAATAACTAACATGGGGAGAGTCATTTAGCTTCTCTCTAAGCCTCTACGTCTAAAGCACTATCCAAATCAACGTACTGAAATTCATTCAATGTCCTGAGTGTCTACCGCACGCAAGGGACAGTGCCAGGTGTGTCAGCGGGGGGAAGTACGGCGAGACTCTGCCTTCAGTCAGGTCTCTTCTCTCTGGGCAGAGGGAAGGTCAAGTCCCTGAGAGCTCAGAGGACAGAGAGGTCCCATCAGTGTGAGGGGATCCCACCAGGAAAAGCTGTGAAAAGCTGGGCAGGATTTTGCTTGGCGTAAGTATGAGGAGAGGGTATTTCTGGTGCAAAGAATGCTGGACGAAGGAGTTTGGATTTCATTCAGCAAGCACGGGGCAGTTGGGGACACGTTCACTCTTTGAAGGTTAAGCTGGTGTCCCACCACAGAGTGAACAGAAGGAGGCAGAGGCTGGAAATTCAGACAGCAAGTGTGGGCTGCTTTAATGGCCCCCAAAAAGAGATGATGAAGTGAGATGATGGCAGTGCATGCGGTCACAAGGGACGGACGGGGCTACACCTAGAGCAGACTCCCAAGGACTGACCCAGTGCCCGCGGGGACATGGCAGAGCAGGTTGGGAGCTCGACTTGACGTGAGTCCAGGACGAAGACAGTGGCAGCCCGGGCTCGGGTGATTGGAGAGAAGAAAAAGAGCACGTGTATTTGAACGCAGTTTAGAAGTGAAACCCACAGGGACTTGGGCAAGTGGACATGGGGGATGTTCACCGAGATCGGCAAGGTCAGTGGAGGCGGGGCGTGGGTTCCCTGAGGCCACGAGTTTTGGAAATTTTGATGCTGAGAGACACCCCGGGGCAGCCAAGGAACTGGGAACTGGAAGGCCCTCTGTTTGAGATGGGTGTGAAGACGTGAGGTTATCAGAAGAAAGTTAGGCTGCAGGGAAGGCAAAGACCTGCAAGGGGAGGTGGGTGAAAGGTTATAGGGTGTGTACACGGGGATTTTTCACAAAAGAATGGGTATGCGATGGGACCTGCCGGTGGGACTGGAGGGACTGCACAATTTAAATTACTGTATTTTGCCATGTATGATGTGCACTTTTTTGCCCACATTTTTGAGGGAAAAATAGGGACGTGCATCATACATGGGTAGCTCTAATTCCGTATCTATATAAATGTTTTTAGTTCTTTTATTTATGCTTATGCATTAAAAGTGTAACTCAAGACAGCAATACTGATATCCATATGCAAAACAATACCCTGGAATACGATCATCGGTTTTATATGTAAATAAAAAATGGAATAAAACATTAAAACGAAAGATTTTTTTCTCCTGAAACTTTGGGCCAAAAAACGTGGGTGTGCATTATACATGGCAAAGTACCAGTATTTTTATTATATTGTGCTAAAACAAAAAGAAATTAATATTTAACATCAGAACACAAGAACTGAAGACATCTTTTTCTAGATTCTGTTTGTGTGCCCGTGTTTAATGAATGAGTGAGTTTCATGTTTTCTAAGATCTTCGACCAGAGGGACTTTCTCTCCATCCCATGTTTGAATGTTTAGCGCTCTGTTCATGTTCTATTTAGCTCAAGCGGTCATATGTTGGTTCTTTGGTGCCATTGTCAATAATAAAATTCAACAATGCCAACCCCTAACTATGGCTTTGTTTTTTCTCTTTTTTAAACGTATCTGATTCTCAGCCCAAGCCACGTTTTTCTTCTCATGCGGGAGACAAGTGTAAGTGACTGATCACCTTTAAAGTGACTTTACTCATGAGACCCCCGCCACCCTTGTGCTAACCCAAGCCTACTCAGCCTCCCAAGTCCTTGCTCTCTGCGGTATGTTGTTCCCTTCCTTGATACAATCCTCTCTCTGCCCTTTCACCAGTGTCCTGCTGTGCGCTCCATCCCCTCCCTGGGGAGGAGCCCGGGAATCTCTGTGCTTAACAAGTGCCCCAGGTGATTTTCGAAATGAGGTCAATTGGAGAAAATCTGTGCAGAGCTTCTTTAGGGGTCACCTGAGGGGTGTGGGAGGGAAGCAGGTTGGGCTTCATTCCCCGCCACTCCCCACCCCTGCGGCCTCAGTCAGCCTAGGTCTGTGCTTTAGGCTTTTCTAGGAGGCTCCTACACAAGCTTTCTCCTGGAGCCAAGATCCTACCGCTCAAAACACGAGAAGAGCGTGGTCAGAGACCCAATACCACTTCTGACTTTTCTAGTCTCCCTATTAATTCCCCTGTCAATAATATGCTCACCCCTAGTCTAGAGTCCCTCGGCTACTTGCTGGAACGGAACATCACTGAGGGCTGAATGCCTGATAAGCTCTAGTCTGTGGTTCAATGTACAGCATTGAAGAAGACAGACACAATCCTTGGCTTCATCCCACTTCCTAGTGGGGAATAAAAATAATAAATGCCTAAGGGAAATTTTTAGAAATTAGAAAATGATGAGCGTCATGGAAAAATAAAGAATGGCATGGGAAACGCACACATGCAGTTTTAAACAGGGAAGAAGGAAAGCCTGGTGAGAAAACGACCATTGAGTGGAGACCTAAAGGAGACGGGAGAATGACTAATGTGCGTACCTGGAAGAAACGTGCTCCCAGACCCAGGAAATCACAGTCACATGTAATTAGCATGAGTAGAAGGAATGGGTAAAGGGAGAAACTCCTTCGCCAAGGTAATTTTTGGCTCTTGGAGCATCCCTTCCCTTCCTGTGGTCCCATCTGCTTAACTAGGATCACCACTGGGACTGGTGTTCACACCGGCAGGAACGTCCATTACTGATACGATCTCGGGTCCTCTCGGCAGCTGAAGAGACAGTCACAGAGGGCACGTGACTTGCCCGAGGTCAGGGTGCTAACTCGGGGTAGGCTCAAGCTGGAGCTCAGGGCTTCTAAATTCCAGCCCAAGTTCTTTCTGCTGAAGAGATTTTTAATACGTACTCCAGAAATCTCATTGATTGCATTCGTTTTTAAGAATTCCATTTCTAATAAAAATGTTTTCTGAGTGAATACATATTCACATAATAATAATAACGTGGGTGATATCCTTAATAATAAACTCTCTTTCTTTGAATTCCGCTTGTGAGTGCCCACACCCACCACATGTCCCAACAGGGGAAAAGATGAAGAAATAAAGGGAGAGGAGGAAAGTGGAACGGAAGGAAAATAAATGGAACGTAACATAATATGATCCAATCAACCGTCTCATGCCCCCCAATCTTCCAATACGTGGTAACGATCCTTGCAATTTCCCACCAATTCTGCAACAGACCAACATACATTTCTAAAAATTAAAGTTTACTTTTCTTGTCCACAATGGCACTCTTTTATTAACAAATAAAGGAAGCACCTCTCATCCTCATCAATTAATGGCATCCCAGCCAGCCACACTGTGACAGCCGGATGTTTATTGCTTTAATGTGAGAGCCCCTCAAACTTCGGATCCAAATTCCCCCTGGCCATTCCACGCAGTCCGACTCAGACACGCTGCTTTCCCTTCCCGTCGCACTTGGTAATGTGATCTCCATTTCCTCCACCATTGAATCTGCTCTGAGAAGAACTGCTGTTTCTGACATCTGTTCCCTTCCTGTCCGCCTGTGCGAACTCTGAGATATAGACCAAGTTTGCAAAAAATGCAAGGCTCATCTGTCAACTTCCTTCCCCCGCCACCTGTCCGAGGCCTCTCTGCCTCTCCCATGCGCACTCTTAACTCTACACGGAGTTCGAGCATTTTTTGTTGCGCTCTGGAGAGTTCTCATTCTTCTTGTTTTCCCTTTCAATCCCAATGCATCTGATCACTTCCCACTGCAAGCATTTTGTATACAGCTCCTATGCCATCATCTCTGCTGTACCAAAAGCCTGGTATTTCAAGAAACTTCTATTTCGTCCTAAAACCAGAAGGCTCGACTTTAGGGTTTAACCTATAATCTGGGTGTTTGAAGAGTTGCCACAGCTGCTCCAGCTGCCAAGATGAGCAGGGAAGAAACCACCCCTTCTCATCAATGACCGCATCAGATTTGTTCAAGCCCTTAAAATATTTAGGCTGCAATGAATTCTGGGTTTAGAGCTATCCTGAAAGACCACCTGTGAGGTTCAGTTAGCTCACTTTCTTTAGGGTCCTGGTCAGATGAGCCGCATTTCCCTTACCCCATACATTTCATTTGCAATCCAGAAAAGTTAACTTAATGCTGAATCGCTTGAAAAAATTTCCTGCTCATGAATATTTTCTCAGCCTCTTCTATTTTGAGAATAAAATTAAGACACCGCTTTTCTACCTAAAATCCACCTTCTTTCCCTCCACCCGCGGCCCCCAGAGAAACCACCAACCAACCTGAACAGCTTCCTCTTTGCCAGGGAAGACAGGCTGAAGTTAAGGAGTGGCCGGTTGCTTTTCCCTGGCCATGGAGAGAGCGTGGAAAGTGCTTTCCTTGATCAGTTTTTCTGCATCTTTGCCCCCATTGCCACCTTCCTCTTCCCTCTCTTGCCCTGAGGCCTTTGGGTGCTAACAAGGGCTGTCAGCATTGGGAGGACTTCCCTGGCTGGTGCCACTCTTTCTCCCCGCACAGGTCACCGGGTCCATCACTCCCGTACATGCATCGGTTCAGTCGCTTACCCCTGAGGCACCCTCTTAGCTCTCCGGGACAGTGACCGCTCTCTTCTGTTAGCATCACTGCATCATCACTTACGCTTTGCTGTCTATGGTCTATTTTCCATGTCAGAATTCTTGCAGGTTTTAATTTGCACATTTCCAGATACAGTACCTTAGCTTTCTGTATAAACTCAAGGCAAGTTTGTTTAGATGCTTTAATTTTTTTTTTTTAACCAAAGTAACATATGCCCGTGCTAACAGTGCAAAGAGCCTTGGAGAGGCCTGATGAGAAGCAAACCTCCTACCCCATCCCTCTCCACCTCAAAAGGAAATTTCTCTGAATTTCTAGCTAGATCTTCGGGTCCATGGCCCTAGACAACATGCACACGTTTACTTCTTGAGTTACCCACTGCCGACAATAGGTACTGACTCCCCCTGCGAGGAAGGAGTGTTGAGCTCCATTACTATTCCATTACGATTCTCCTCCCGAGGGCCAATGGTTATACAAGTCCACAGTTCCTGACCCGAAGTACTTAGGACCACATAGGTTTCAGAATTCAGATGCTTTTCAGAGCTTATAAAGGTGATGTTGTGTATATATCATACGCTGCAGGCCTCACACATCCGTGTTTCCACAGTGAAGTGTGTGACCGGTCACATGAAGTGGGATACAGAAAGATCATCAATAACCCCACATTGGTGCAAATCAGGTTTTGCCAACGAGCATTTGCCAATTCCTTCTTCAGCCTGTTACAACGAACAAATTACATCAATTACCTAGTTCTCCTTCCCTTGACCAGATTAATTTTGATCTTGCCAGAGTAACAAGATACACAGTTCTCTCGCCATCGAGTTCTTTAGTCTCCATCAGTCTTGCTATCTAACCCTGATTGGACCACACGGCTATTTTCTCACTCATTGCTTTTTCCGAAGAGTCTGGGTTAATATGCTCCTACCCTCCTTTTCCTCTCCTGCTTCTTGTTCGCTCACCAAGGCCCCTCTCTGTCACTAGGCCACTGCAGTGAGGTCTATCAAACAGAAAGACCTCTTGCAAGTTCAAGGACATCTGTGATGTCTTCAAACATGCAAGAATCATTTCAACTAGCACATAACCAGATGCTATAATTAAAGCCCATGACCTGTTTCTGTAATGGTCAAAATGCTCTAGAAACTGTCCTTACTCCATGATCTACAACATGCTGTAGAATATCAGATGTGATTTGTTACAAAACTAGCTTATAATAATTCAGGGCACAACAGCGGTTGACCAGGCTAGCTTAAAATACGATCAAAATATGGAGACAGGCCATTTGTATCATTTTCCAAATGCAGTCACTGCGATTCTCCCAGCACCACCTCCGACATTTCTTTTAAAAAGCTTTGTCTCTCTCTCTCTTTGCCCAAGGGGAAGTCAACTCTAAAGTTCAGTGGTACACTATGGGGGCCAAAGCAAGGGAAGAATAGGATACTGCCTGGTATATAGCATATTCTAAAATCATAAATGAATTGACTTTTTTCCAGAAACAAAAGTAGTCGGCAGACTAATGAAAACAGAACAAATAAGTCACGAGAGGCGGCGAGCAGAAAATAAAGTATAAAGCCAAAATCCAACAGGCAAAACAACTCCAATGCAAAAGGGACCTCCAGCATATGCAAAGCTTTGTCCTAACGAATCCTCACGTGCTTCTACACCAAAGGAGCCACCAAGACCTTTCAAATATCTCTGGGTCCAGGGCTGAGCACAAGCGGTGGGCAGGCGCTAACCACACCAAGCACATGGCTCCCCAGCAATGACATTGGCTCTGGAGTCGTGAAAGTAGCTTGTGGGTGCTGCTGCTCCCCCGGGAGTGAGGGGCGGTGGCAAAGAAGAGCCAGGGGTAGACAGAAGACTCTTTGGGTAGGCAGCACACGATGTGATACACGGGTGATGTGTTATGGAACTGTATACTTGACACTTACATAACCTTATGAACCAATGTCACCCCAATAAATTTAGTACAATTAAAAGAAAAAGGAATCTCTACCTCTCCGTGTTTCAGGGACTAGTGGAGGGGCGTAAGGAGGCTGGAGCAAAGTGAGAACGTCTGTAAGTGGCACTGTGTGGGCTGCGATTCTAATCAGAATGTTGTTTTTCTAGGAAGGAGATTTCATTTCCATTGGAATGAATCGTCACCGATGTGTCACCTCAATTAGTCAAGTGGTATGCTTGTGAAGCTCAGAGAGGACCTGGTGAAAAAAATAAGTTACGGCTTTCTAAGAGTGAAATAAATTGTTAATGTCACTTTCAGAATCCGTTGTTATGGTAAATATACAGACACATATCTGATTCCAGAAGGAAAATACTTAGGTGGGAAACTTGGCTCATCCCGGTCTTGAAATATGAACATAAACCAAGATCACAGACATAGGCCACAACTGCTCTGTGTGCTTGAGGCTTGAGATCTGTTTTATTTAACGAATATGTGTGTGTGCATATATGCTGTTTCCCTTATTTCTTCTCTACATTTTCCCTAACGAAGCTTGGGTGATCATAGAGGCAAAAAGAATGTTGCATTTGCCCAAGGCGTTCAAGTCCATTTATAAGGAAAAAAAAAACATTTCATAGGAATTAATCGTTTTTCTCCGGTTTGACTTCGAGTGTCTCTGAGTAACTGGAACCTTCCGTGTTTAGACACTAACCGGATAACCCTGTGGCTTCACTCACACGCTCGTGGGTTGGCGCCTTTCCCATGATCAGCACTAAGGCATCCTTCGCCAGTAGAGAAGCCAGGTGTTTGATCTGCTTCTCTTATGGTGGTGGGAGGGGTGAAGAGAGAATTTTTCAGGAATAAGTAAGTGATTGATGCCCCTGATCAATATGCCATGTAACCACTGCTGTGGTAGAACAGGTCTGGGAGACAGCCACTGATAAGGGCGCCAAAGTACTTCCAATTTTATTAGAGTTGTGTCCACTTTTTAGGGACAAAATGTATCAGATATACACGGATCTTCCAAGAGAATTATGCCTTTGAATGGAGAAGGCCTTCTCCATTCTGGAGTATGTCTTCCCAAGACACTAAAACACTGTATTTGGATGGGGTCTAGAATTCTGTATGTTATTGGACAACAAATGGCTACCTTTCTTGACTTTTTCCAACTGCTCCCATGACTCACTGGTTTGCCTGACAGCGAGTTTGAGAAGCGTCTTTATATCTGCGGCTTTGTAAGGTTGCCGACCTGTCCCTTCCTTTTTCCCTGCAGTAGTGAGTGTAAGTTATCATTTGAATTCATCAGGTGTTTTAGGGAAAATGGCCCAAGGTTTCAAAACTCTCCAGGATCTGGATGAACCAATGCGGTTCAGAATCAGAACTCAGTCACGGCACAACAACCCCTACAAGGTTTTCCGTGGCTGGGTTTCCAACGGGGCCGCCACCCTGACCTGGCCCCACCAGCGGGCGTGGGGGCTCCCTCCTAGTTTCTACCAAGGGAACATGACCGACCACTGAGCCCCGCTGCTGGATAACATGCAATCTGAAGGGGGAATTTACAGTTTTGCCCTTCCTAAAATGCTCTATTATGTTAGCTACCATTGCATCCCACTGTTTTTATTTAATCCACGCTGTTATCTTCCCAATGCTCGGGTAAACCTCAGTGTCCCTGATTTTGAACGTCTGGGTTGCTTCTTAATCTAAAACACACATACTTCATAGAGACTGGAGCCTGAAAACCTCCCTCAGTCTCTCTTGGGGTTCGTGCCCATTCGGAAGCCATTCCCTTTCCCAGTAGGCATGCTTTATTTGCTGCAGAGGGAGATGTGTGCCTGTGGACACAGGGGCATATACATACACCGCTGATCACCCACATTTAAGTTTGCTCCTCGGACAGAAGTCACCAGATGCCAACATTTCCGGAGAGCATTGGTATTTTACATGTTCTCAAAGCCAACAGGATTCAAGCTGCTGTTCCAAACTGCCCAATCAGCTTGGAAATATTACCACTCAAATAGTCTACCCAGGTTAGCCAGTGACCAGGCACAGAGGGTCAGCTTTAAATGTGCTCATGCGAGGCTTGTTGAGTAGCTGCATGAAACTTAAAAAATACTTGCATATTGTTTAGGAAACTGGCATCGGTTTCCCAACAGTATTTAATTCCTCTCAATGGAGGTGAATCTTTACTAACTAGGGATCAACTACTCAGCACCTTATCTAGACCACAGGTTTCCTTTTTGCCTATTTGTGCTCCTTTGACTGATCAATATGCCCTCCCCCCGACCTCCCTGGAAGCTGGAAATGAAAAGGAAGAAAAGATTAACTTCAAATGTGCGGATTTCAGGCATTCTCTAGTTTTCTCTTTCTTACTACCGAAAAGAATGGCTGATTTTTAATAAGTGCTAGGTACTCATTTATTCAGCGGCCTCCACATCTATGCTGCTGGGCCTTTACTTTTTAATGTATATCACAGCTTGTTCCTGGCCATTTTTCATCTCTGCAGGATATTAACCAATAGTAGACAATAGTCAAGAAAGTGGAGGATCCTGGAATGCTTCCGACTCAGCACACACACACTCTTGTCCAGTACAGCTTTAGTGATAAAGCATATTTACCATATTCCAATTGTGTGTGTATGCATGGATATGTGAGTACATGTGTAGAAACACTTCTTTGTTAATGACAATAGTTAAATAACTAGAATGACATTTCACCCAACCAGGCCGACTTCTAACTTTTTTTTCTCCATAGGAATTATAACAGGATACCACAGAATTTTGAATTAGATTGCCCAAGTATTTAGACATAAATGACCAATTCAAATGAAGACTGGGAAAAATCTTTGAGTTAGCTATAATTTAGAGTGATTCCCACAGTGAGAAGATATAGTAAGATCTGATAGATTTTGTTTTTAAATGATTCTTTCAGGAGTTATACAGTAAAATAAAACAAGACAACAAAAAACACCCAGCTTCAGAAAATCTTTCTACCATCAAGGAATAGATTAATTTGCTGATGGTTGTTTTTGCTCTAAAATTTATTTTAAATTTAAAAAATACACTTGTAATATAATTTCTAGAAGTATTTAATTTCTTCGATGCCAACATACATTCCTTAATAATGACTTTAACTGTTCTGTAAATTTTTAAAAAAATTTAAGTGTCTAGAAATGCACAGCTCACAGAATTTTCACAAATTGTTTCCCTGTAACCAGCACAAAACCAACAGTGTTATCAGCACCCCAAACACCACCTTCCTTGGACAGCCTTGTAACGGTCCCTCTTAATTCACCAAGTTGAAGTTTATCTACAAAAGGCAATGTCTGAAGCAGGTATAGAGGGAGGCAGGACGACTCTGTCATTTCTAGCTCTGCTGGCCCAAAGCTCAGCTGTTCTCAGTGCACGGGGCTCCCTAGAAAGGTCAGCATGGCCCTGGCCAGACGCTGGTCCAGTTCCTGCCGCTGTCCTGTGGCTCCAGGGGAGAAGAGGGGTGAAGGGAACATGTGTGCAAAGAAAGGACACTGCACCTGGCAGGCTGCAGACCCACTTCCTGAGATACAGGTTTTCTTCCTCCAAGTAGTTAAAAGCCTGGGACAACTCAGTTAACCTTGCTAGGCTTTTGTTTCCTTCGTCTACGGAAAATGATGTCTGACTATATATGATTGCTAGGGTTTGTGGCAAGGCTGACAGGCTCAGAGTTCGCATAGAAGGACACTCAGGGACCCCGGCCACAGAGAGAAACGTCAGAGGGGAGCGAGGAAGCATCCCCTCTCTTCCGGCTCTGACTCGGGGGACCTCCTTTATCCTTCCTGCTTCTGGAATCATGTGTTCAGCCTGGAACAGAATTATTTGATCATTGCTTCTTGTGTAAGAAAATGCATTTGGGGTGTTCATAAATAATTTTTAAGACCTTAAGTTAACTGCGTCATTTTTTTGCGTCCTTCCTGGTTTCTCATGACAACGGTTGGGGCTTCTGAAGTGGCATCTCACATGCCCTCCTATGGTAATGAGGTTCCGTAAAAGAACAAGAATGTTGCCGTAAGTCCACGTGAAACATGCAATGCTCAGGACATGTCATGTCAGTGAACTTGCGGATGGTGTTTGAGGGCAGCCTTGTTCAAAGGTAAGGAGTAGGTGAATTTTTCGGCCAAGCTATTTTAGATCGCATGAAACACCCTCCGTGGCCACACAGCAGTAACAGACAGTCACCAGCTTCTACTGAAGGTCGCCAGAACTTGAGATAATTTGTGCACGTGAATCACTGCCTGGAAGAAACATCCCGACAGCAGTGACAAACCCGTTTGCCGCCTGGCTGAGGTGGAATCAATACTGCAGACGCAGCAACCTTCCAACGTCTAGCAAGAATCCAAAAACTGCCACAAAAACTGTCCTTCTGTCCTTTGCTTACTGGGCCCTGCCCTTCTGCCTCTCGGATTCGACCGCCTTTTTCTATGTGGCCCTAGAATGAGTCCGGCAACAGCTCTGGTCCGTCTGCATTAGGGGAATAAACACCCAGTCTCTGCCTGTTGGCTACAAGGTCACTCCTCCACTTCACTGCCACAAGGAGACAGCCGCGGAGAACCGGAACCATTTGATCTCAGGCATGCACAATCTCACGGCCGGCCTGCCTCCCCCTCCTCCATCCGCATAAACACCAGCCTTGGAGGCGGACACGCTCACACTCGCAAACCCCAGCTTCCGCTTTCTTTTCAATTTCCACCCGTTCCTTGAAAAGCCACTTCTTCACGTCGATGCTCTCTGCCTCCCTCTCAGTATCTGCAGCAGGAGAACTGGACAGAAACTCAAGTTTTAGCACCCAACACGCCATTTTCTACGTGGAGTCTTCAAAGGTCCAGTTTTTCCTTTTTTCCATTGACCTAACCCGTTAATTTCTTAACAACCGTTTCAACTAGACATCGCCCATGGAATTCAGAGGGGCAACTTTCTCCAGTCATATTCAGTCCACAGGAGACACTTCAGGATGTAATAAAATGGGGAAGAGCATACCCAAGCTGCCTGTGATTTTGAAAAAGGGGGATGGGGAGTGGAAATCCTTTCAGACAGTAATCAATTTCATCGTGGCGGAGATTTCTGCAAAATGCATTAAGGAGTTCACGCCTGTGGTGCTGGTCACCGCACGGATTTTGGAATGTCTCCCAGACTCTAAGACTTTTTCCAGACATCCAGGGGAATGTCAGTGCGACAGAGATCCTGCTCTGGGCCGTAAGAAAACTGGAGAAGGAAAACTCTGGAAGGTCCAGTTTCAGCTGGCTTTTGTTTCTTAGACAGCTGAGTCGCCTAAGTTATGGAAAATCCTCGTAATTATGGAGTGACAATAATCAGAAAAGCTCCCCCCGCCGTCTTTTTTTGTCTGAAGCTTTAATTAGTGACTTGAGGGACTGGTTACGCAATAACGCTACTTTGCCTCCCCCACCCCTGCCCGAATGTCTTCACAGGCGGGGACAGCCTATCCAGCCCACAAACTGATATCACTGACGGGTGTTATAATGATATTTTATTAATTTTTGGAAGCAGACAATAAGATGTGGCTCTGTTCATCCAACTGCCCTTTCCCTGCAGTAGAAATTTTAAATTTGCTCAGGAGTTATGACTTAAGGGAGGGTGGCAGAAATGACTAGATTTAACAAGTGTTTTTTTAAAACCACTTTTTTCTCTACCGTGTTTAGCTTTAAACTTTCCCCTCTGAGGGGCTTTTGCTGTGGCCAGAAATGAAATCTGAGTATAGGAACTGACAGAGTTGATATCTTAAAGGACATACGGGTGTCTGGTGGAGCCTCAGATTTTCCACAGACATATGTCCCCCCCGCCCTTTCTTTTCTCTCTCAAAGGCATAACTTTGTCTTTGGAAAGTGTAAATCAAATCCATCTTAGCAATGAGCAAAATAAATGAAAGAAGAAAAAGTTCTCCTGGCCTTGTTTGTTCCATGTTATAACTTGGTTCCCTTTAGAGTTGTTCCGACTTGTTCAGAGGTAACTCTGTCATTTCTTTATTGTCCGTGCGGCAGCTTAATGCAGTCCCTTTTGCTGAAGCTCCAGCCCAGTCTCATTCTGCTCTCCAATCCATCTGGCTCCTGGTGTGGGCACACACTTCCCCATTCCTCACTCCCAGCCTCCCTGAAAGCTAGTGGTCCTTTGGCGAGGCACATGGCATTTCTTATCTTATTCATTCTTCCTTTCCTTTGTCTGGTGCCTACAGAGGCCCAGAAAGGCATGCTCGCTCTCTCTTGGTTTCATTGGATGCCTTTTCCACGAGAAGTGGTTTGGAAAAGCACTCACGTAGGGATGTGAAGAACTGGATTATGCCTCTAGCTTGGCTATTTGCCAGCAGGGTGACCTCAAGGAAATCACTGACCATTTCCGAGTCTCACCTTTCTCATCTGCAACATGGGAGTCACACCTGCCTTGTCTACCTCGCAGCTTTGTAACAAGGATCAAATGAGATAGGAGGGTCCAACCTGCAGCCCGCGGGCCACATGCAGCCCGGGATGGCTATGAATGCAGCTCAACACAAAACCGTAAATTTACTGAGAACATTGTGAGATTTCTTCTGTGATTATGTGTTGTAGTGTATTTAATATGTGGCCCAGAGACACCAAAAGGTCGGACACCCCAAAGTCAAGATCCTTCTAAGTTAACATCTGTAAAGAGCCCAGCATGGTGTTTGATTCATGGTTAACACTATATAGGTGTTAGCTACAATATTAATGTTTTTATTATTATTAAAATTTCAAAGCACCAAACAAATAAGTAATCACTGACTTACACATTTTTGATGATGGTAATATACCATCTCACAATTAGTAGCATATTTAAAAAAATACTTTTTATTTTATAAATCTATCTAGCTATTTAAACCCAGACTTCAGGATATGCATTTGCCAGGTAAAGGGAAGGATGGCCTCAGAAATTCTAGGCTGAAGAGCCGCTGAGCTATTTGAGATGCCTGTTGCCTGACTCACCAGACCTCCCTAGAGCGGCAGCTGTGGGTGGGCACAGACCCGGGAAGGGTGCTAGGGCGAGGTATCAGCAGCCCCTCCTGCTTCAGTGCAAATGGCAACAATCAGCCTGGCCTCTGGGATATGAACGAGACTGCATCCAGTCCATCCAAGGCCATTCTTGAGATCAATGGCCTTGGCTTTGGGAAGACCTGAAAAGGCTAACACACCAGAGTCACACCCAGTCCTAGGCAGTGTTGAAAATCATCAGTGTTCATGCTTGGGGTCTCTATTGCTCTGCCCGGGCGGCCATAATGAAGTACTGCTTCCTGGGGGACTGAAACAACAGCAGTGTATTTTCTTACAGATTTAGAGGCTAGACGTCCAACGTCAGAGTTCAGCAGGTCGGGTTTCTCCTGGGGCTCCCTCCTTGACTTGCAGGTGGCTGCCTTCCCATAGGTCTCTCCTCTGTGCACACCCCTGGGGTACTTCCATGGGTCCAAATTTCCTCTTCCTAGCTCTACGCCGCTTGGGTTGGTCCAGGCTCCACTTTACTGTCCCCACTTTCACTTGATTGCCTCTTTAAAGGTCCTACATCCAAAGACAGCCACACTCTGAGGTCCTGGGGGTTTGGGCTTCAACACACGAGTTTGGAGAGAGACACAGCCTATCTGATAATAGGATCTTTCCTTCTGCTACTTCTCCCAGCAGTTACTTGCTTCCTACCCGGGCCCATGTAGTTCAATGTGTGTTCTTTCCCGATGGCTTGCCAGTGCTCATGGCTTCTATTTCTTTAGAAACTGTAGATTATGCACAAATGTGCAAGTGCTTTGGAGTCTATACAGTGATCTGAAAATGCTACATTAGTATGACTCCTGTGAGCCTGAGTCTGGCAGTATTGAGGACTAGACTGCTCCTTGGGCTAGACCAACCTAAGACCAAAAATTTGGTCCCTATGAATATTTGGGAGATCTACTCATCATTCAGAGAGCCAGTGTTTCCCAAATGGCCCATGCATGATATTGCAAAATCATGCATGGCTCAAAGATCCACCCAAAATGCAAATGAGATAGAAGAATGGCTTTTTCTATCACAGACTATGAAAGTTAATTAGTAACGATTTCAGATCCCTGTCACGTAGAACCTTTAAGAAATGACCGCTTGTTGAGTCTGGGTGCAGTATTAAGGGTGACTAGCTCCACAAGGAACTGAAAAGGTTATTAAAATAGTCAATCCTTTTCCAACGACAAACCTGTCTGAACCCGAATTTTCTTCACATCCTTCAACTACACAACATATTACAACAGGCTGGATGCAGAGGCAGATATGATCACCCATCTGTTTTCTTGCAGGCCAACCATGAAAGAGATTTGCAAAAATGCAAAACCATGGCACTCTTCTAACTTTGAAGACAGATTGATATAGGGCTTGGAGAAGAAGACACCTCCGTGATGACCCTGAGGAAGTTTGTTAATTAGGGAGAACCACGCAGCTGCTAAGGCTGTGAACTGAGACAGAACATGCAGGAGAGCAATAGGTGTGCAGGGTATGGAGGCAAAGGCGGAAATAAACAAACTGGGTTTTGAATGGGCTGGATTTCAGATGCTTGCAAGTCACGCAAGTAGCGACCCCTAAGGAGGGGACAGAAGTTTGACTCTGTTGAAGCGGAAACAAGTCCAGAAATGCAGAAATAAGCGACCTTGGGTCGTCATGCTGCCATTTTAGGGACTCTGTGGTGGTCCTCAGTCTTGTTTCAGCACTACAGCATGTGTTCTTCTGAGTACAAATACTACACTTTTTGTATCAGTTTATGCAAAATAGCTATGATCTGAGAGGATACAGTACTGCTAAAAACAATAAAACAAAAAACATATACCAGTTTTCAATTTCAAGATAAATCCCCAAAGGCCAGCATATTGGGACGTTTCCCCAACATGGCTCAATTCCACGAAAGGACGGCAGCACACGTAGTCCTTGTCAAACGTGCCACAGGACTGTGAACAGAATCTTTTTCATGACAATAAACCCTCAGCATGCAGAAGGATGTAAATGCTTTATGAGCCAACTGTAACAGAGGGCCACACTCTGCTTTGGGGCAAGATCTAAGGGAAAAGGATACAAATGCCCACATCATATGAGTGGAGAAATATTAAGTTTATAAGCATTCAAAATTTAGGGCACAGACTCCCAATTCAAATAGTGCCTTTTTGAAGTGCCTCATGTCAGACTTATTTATTTTTACTAAATATGTGTTTATTTAGTAAAAAATTTAAAATCCTTGGTACAAAGCGTTTTACTTAAAAAAATATCAAAGGTCTTTATGGCCATTTCTATGCATCCAGTTTACAGTGACGGAATGTCAGTCTCAAATTGCTAGAAAGCCTTGTAAACTCTACATACCATGTAAATGACCACCTTAGTAATCAAACTTATATCGGGATTTCCCCGTTACACCACACAGCCTTGGAACTGAGGAATTACATCCATTCTATTCTGGTAGCAACCCATATAGAACATTATTATTTCATAAAATACTGGGACTAAACATTTTTAATGCATGTGAATTAAAAAAAAAAAAAGAACACCATGTGACAAAAGCAAACTTCACAGATGAAAGAGCAGAAATACAGACAAACCGTGTAATAAATTCTACAAGAAATAACACCAGAGTCGACTTCACCAGGAAATCTCGTTGTTCACCATAATCATCGCAGACCTCAACAACAGCTTCACAGAGTGACAAACGCATGCAGAACGTCTGGGATCCGATATTGTAGAAACAATTTGCTGCTGCTGCTAAAATGTGGTTCCCTAGTAACCTGCTTGGGCAGGTCAGTGACCAAAAACTGTTCCCCGACCCGGACTTGTCAGCACAGTGTTTATGCTTTGGTTTCTCCGACCAGCAGAGCCTGGACACATCCATGAAAGGCAGCGCTGAGTCTCAGCGGATGTAGCACTTGAGGGCTTGCAAGTCATCTAAACACAGGGTCCCGAGAGAGCCAGCCGGCGGTGGCTCACCCTGTGGAGCGCACATCCATTCCACAGCAGCAGTTAGCAGATCGGAGCAGAGATTCAAGGGGCCCTCCAGCTCATTCTTTGTCCCCAACACAATATTTAATCATGGCCAGAAACAAAGCAGAATTTTAAATTACAAGTCTATCTTCCTGTTTTGCAATTTTTAACAGTAGGTTCTCCCCAGTGGGGCTCAGGTTGTATGGCTGGTGCGTCTATTCAGGCAGGTTCTGTTCTATGCAACAGATCATTTCTAAAACTAGAGAAAAGGGTGAGTCCCATTCTTATAATGCTATTAATACTTTCTCCAATGAGAAACGTCATCATTTGGGATTAAATTCCTTTAACTTTACATTTCTCTGACTCACTATCACTAGAGAAGGTCAGCCTTCTCTCAAAGAGGAAACTGGCTATAGTTCGACATTGAAATTCACCGCAGGACCACACCAGTTAAAAGAAGTTGGTAGATTAGCCCTTTGTGAAGCAGAAAGTTTATGATGTTAATAATAGTCATGATCTTATTACAGCTGGAGTGTTTTCATATACATATTTCTTATATCCATTTGCTATTTTTTGAAGAATTTAAGGTTATTTCATTCAACCTTTAGTAAAATGTCCCAGCCACTGTGCTAAGTCATAGGGATGCAAAATTTAAAGCATATTTTTTACACTCAAGAACACCACATTTTAGTAGAAGAAAACACATTTATAAACTAATAAAGTATGAAATAGGCTATGTAAATAGAAATGGAATACTGGAAAGAGTCAATTAATCAATTCCTCAAAAGACACAATCTACTAAAACTCACACAAAGAGAAGCAGATAGTGTATAAAGGGCACATGGACAATACCAAAGGGGGATAGGATTGAGGGAGGGAGGTGGGGATGGCTGGGGTGGGGGGTAAGTGGTAGGGGGAAAATGGAGTCAACTGTACTTGAATAAAAATAAAGAAATGTAAAAACGTGTTAAAAATAAAATAAAAAAAGAGAAACAGATCATCTGAATAGGTTTATATCTGTTAAATAAATTGAATCAAATATTAATAATCTTCAAAAAAATTTTAAAGCACTAGGCCTAGATTGTTTCACTGGTGAATTCCACCAAAGAGCTAAGAAAGAAATGATACCAGTTCTCTACAATCTCTTGCAAAAAACAGAAGCAGAGGGAACAGTTCCTAACTCATTCCATGGGTACGGCAGTACTCTGAAATCAAAACCAGACAAAGCCAGTACAAGAAAGGGAAACTAAAAACCAGTATCACACAAATACAAAAATCCTCAACAAAATATATTAGCAAATCAAATCTAACAATCTGTAAAAAGAATTATGCACCATGACCAAGTGGGATTTTTTCCAGGTATGCAAGGTTGGTTCAACATTCATAAATCAATGAATGTAATCCCTTATACAACAGGTTAAACCAAAAAATCATATGATTATAGCAATAGATGCAGAAAGTACATTTGACAAAAATCCAACACCCAGGTTAAAAAGTCTCAGCAACTACACATAAAGAGAACTTCTTCAACTTGATAATAAACATCTACAAAAAAATCTAGAGCTGACATCATACTTAGTGATGGAAAACTGCCTTCTCCTAAGATCAGCACAAGGCAAAAAAAAACAAAATTGTCCCCTCTTGTAATTCCCTATTCGATATTATGCTGGAAGTTCTAGGTAATGCAATAAGACAAGAAAATAAAATAAAAGGTATTCAGATTAGAAAGGAAGAAGCAAAACCATTCTTTGTAGATAACATAACTGTCTATGTAGAAAATACCAAAGAACTGAGCTAATAAGTCCATAAATTGTGGAAGTAATAAGTGATGAGAGCTAAGTTACAAGATACAAGGTTAATATACAAAAGCCAACTGCCTTACTCTACACCAGCAATGAGTAACTGGAGTCTGAATTAAAAACGCACCACCGTTTAAATTAACACACAAAAGGAGAGAGAGATACTTAGCTAAAAATCTAACAAAATACGTATAAGATCTATATGAGAAAAACTATGAAACCCTGATGAAATAAATTAAAGATCTAAATAAACAAAAAGATATCCCATGTTCACAGATCGGAAAACTCAATATTGTTAAGATGCCAGTTCTTCCCAACATGATCTATACATTCAATGCAATCCTGATCAAAATCTCATCAAGTTATTTTGTGGATATTCGCAAACTAAACTGATTCTAAAGTTTATATGGAAAAGCAAAAGACAGAGAATACTCAACACAGCAAAGCATCCCCCCTCCTCCACAAGAGATACATTCCAAGACCCCCGGTGGATGCCTGAAACCACACACAGTCTGAACCTTATAGATGCTATGTTTTTTCCCTGTACATACACATCTATAATAAGGTATATTATATAAACTAGGCATAGTAAGAGATTAACAACAGTAACTATTGACAACATGGAACAACTATAATATATTGTAATAAAAGTTATGTGAATGTGCACTCTCAAAATACGCAACTCACCTTTTCACCCAAAGGAAGCACTTTGCTGCTTCTCTTTGGCATACCCAAATTGCCTGCATCACTCCTCTTGGGGCCCCTAATAAGTGGTGCAGAAGTGGATTATTTCACAGAGTTTTTAACTCTCAGGAGAGGGAGGAATGCTCTCGAGAACACAGGGACAGTGAACAGCGACTTGCCGGCTGAGGTTTTCCAGTGTGACTCAGTTTGCCACTCACTGGGTGAAGGACAGTCCAGGCCAAAAGAAGAAACTGGGCTCTAAAGAGAGTGAGTATTTCCACAGTCACAACAAATCAGAAAAGGAGTTGTGCAGAAGAGTTGAGAGGCCCAATGGAGAGCGCCCCCACTTGCAAGACGAGAAGCCGGTTTTTGCCCGCGGGAGGCAGCGCAGCGATCCCAGCGCAGGCTGCGTGGTTGTGGGTCCCCTCCGCAATCTACTGATTGATTTTAGGCAAGTCACGCTATGGCTCACCTTCCTCGTTTGGACCTGAGGATACTAGTTTGTGCCTCCAGAAGTAATCATGAGTTAATTTACATACAGTTTTTAGACTAGTGCTTGGCAGAGCTAGGTGCTAGGAAAGTGTGAGCTGTTGGCATTATTACTAGTGCTAATTACTAGTTATGACCTTAAGCAGTTCCTTCATCTCTCAGAGCCTCAGTCTGGGCAACACAGAAATACAAACCGTCCACCTTGAGCAGTTGTGAAGGGCTCCAAACAATGTCACATCAATGTCAAACAGGATTGGTAGCTGCTATTATAAATATTATACTATAATGAGGCATACTGGTGACCTTGGACTTCTTCCTAGCTCTGGTAGCCAAGAGTGATTTCATCTTCCTGGTCTTGGTTTCCTTACTTGTGAAATGAAGGTACTCTCAGGACTGCTAAGAAGGACAAATGA
This sequence comes from Macrotus californicus, assembly GCA_007922815.1. Taxonomy (NCBI): domain Eukaryota; kingdom Metazoa; phylum Chordata; class Mammalia; order Chiroptera; family Phyllostomidae; genus Macrotus; species Macrotus californicus. The sequence goes on from VMDR010002812.1 coordinate 22,508, forward strand.
ATGGACTTGGGAAGTGCATCAACACATAAGGCAAAGCAACAATATTTCGGGAAAGAAACTGAAGTTGCCTATTTAATCCCATACTACACATATATGTTATGCTATCTGAATCAAGGTCAAGGTGATTGAAAGCAAGAGTATTGCCCCAAACCCACAAATAAGTATGAGACACGAGAACCAAGAATCATGCCTGCTGGGAGGAAATGGGAAGAGGGAAGAGCAGCAGACGTCCAGAGGAATAGAAAACTTACTGTCACGTGAGCTTTCTCCTGCGGGAAGAAGAGAAAATACAGGACAGCAGAGGATGTGGTCTGCCGAAATTTCTGATGAAAGACGCAAACTACCCGTGACAGACGAGAAGATGGAGGAGACCTTAAAGTGGAGAAGTTCCAAGAGCTCCGTCACCTGGTGGGTGTGCATCTACAGTCATTTATTAAGGAGCCCCGAGTACCGAGCCAAATGTTAGGAGACAAACCAAAAGGAAAATAAGGCTACTGATCTGTTCTCAGGGAATCACAGTCTCACTGCGGGGATGGGGTCTGAAGGCAGGAAAAGTGTGGGGCAATTCTGAAGAGTAAAGGGGTGCACTATGTCTGGAACCTGCTGGAGAGGGAAGAGGGGGAAGGGATTCCACGGGCAGTTCAGAGCATCTTTGTTATAACTGCAATTAATTTTTTAAAGACCTGATACGAATATGTCATCAGGCTAACATTTTATTCTTCAAACGGAGTATTTTATTCTCTGCTCACATGTATACAGTTAAAATATTTAAGAGTAAAAATCAATTTAAAAATAAGAACAAGGAGAGAAGAATGGACATCCTATGTCTGGTTCCAAGAGGAAGTGGAATCAGAGGTGGAAGAGGAGAAGACAGCAGGCCAGGAGGATGGGTAGGGCTCTGACACACTCAGGGGAAGAAGAGGAGATCTGTTCAAACCCTTGACCGGACCTTAGAAACCACAGTGACATAAAATTGTTAGGTCCCTCTGAGGAGGGCATCTGACACCCGGAGGAGAGGCAGAGATGGGCAGGACGTGAAGAGAACAGATTACACCTCACAGAGGTCTGCTGCCACCATGAAGGTGACGTCATGCAGGAGGAGTAGCTCCTCGTTTAGAGAAGACGACCTGGACAGTAATGTCTTCAGCGCTTAGGGACATCAACCCTGCAGAACTAGGGCTTCATACCCGTGGTCTGTGAAGGGGCCTCCAGGCTGGAGGACTCACGGAAATCACTCTGTGAATGTGTACGGCAGTCCGAAGCAAAGCTCAAGGTTGGCAAAGGCTGCCTCCAAACCTTTTATTGGCCACTGATTCTGATTCCTTCAGCCTGGTTGACCATCACTACATGGCAGGGTGACTCTTGGCGGTGGGGGGGGGGGCGCGGGCACGAGGTTACAACATTTGCATCAAAACAGGCAAATGCCTGGGTGCTGGCCCTTTCAGGAATGGCTGAAATTTTGCTCTAACCCTATACCATCTTCAAAACAGGGGTGGTGCTGTCCTTCCACATTATTCCCCAGAAAAACAGAAGGAAATACGCTCATTTTATCTGCATGTGATTCTACCCTAAGGGGGTCAACAGAAGAGAAACTGTATTTCATCACTACAGAGTTTAAAAAAAAATAAAAAACCCGACACGAGGTCAAGACCAGAGTACACATTCCCAAAGCCCTGTCCAGTTCTCTAGGTCACGCTGTCTTTCTGGTTTCTATCTCCATGTTTCTTGGAATCTGTAACCGACATTTAAATTAACTCCTGCGCTCTGCATTTTGAGGTAAATCTGGTCGTAAGCAAGAACAACTTCAAAAGTCTGGAGTCCCTACTCCATTTCAGGCCCCTGAGCACCCCAAAGATGTCCTGTCACCGCCCCCAAACTCTGGAATGTCTTCCCAGAAAGTGATTTAAAATGGCATTTCTGCATATTCCCATTTTTAATTATAATTACACATTAACAACTGCTAGTTTCCTCATCTCTCACATTTTTTTTTGGTCCTTTTACTTCGCAAATGAGCTTTATTAAGCAGAGCCAATTATAAATTAACAATGTAAAATTCAAGAACTGTTGATAATAAGACCACTTAGAATTAAAGCAATTTTTATTTGAAGTTGGGCCAAATTCTTCAGACAAAAAAATCAAAATATGGCTTCTGAGCCATTTCTACCAATTTGTTAGGACAGTACCACTAATAAAGACACCCTTCCCCTTATTTTTATTTCGAACTTGAAAACCAGCTATAAAATCAACTGAGTTACCATGACTAACTTATTTAGTAGTCTTTTCTATCTAGCTATGAAGCAGTGTTTGAGGTACATTTATAACAGAACCTCACAAAGTGGCTAAACAATGACAATATTCTAGAAGTGTGACTTCTGAAGACTCAGGCACATGAGCAATCCCCTGCTGGGGCCAGGTGGCCATAGGGCTCTGAGTGCAGCGTGACCTTACCTCCCTTAGCAAGCCGGGGAATTTGGCTCTAACTTGGCCTTGCCTCTGCCGAGCACATAGAATTAGGGGCAGCCCAGCTACAAACGCTCTCCACCCACAAGGGTCTCCCATAGCGAGCCCACAGTTCGACTTTGATGTCCAAACACTGCTTTCCAAAGTGTTCCGCTCCCCTTGTGCCGCTGCTCGTCTTTCCTCTCTCCCGTTCCAACTTCATTTCCCAGGGAGAGAACAAATGTAAACAGGAAACCCAAAGTCAACAGTCTCAGGGCATATTTGTGTCTTTTAATTTCAGGTATTCACGGACTGAAGGGGCCTTTCGATCAGGAGCTCCCATCGGTATCCTTCGGAGTTGGTGCGAGTCCACCCGAGCCCCTGGAGGCTGAGAGCAAACCTGCTTGCTGATGGGCCCAGCCCCAGGGGGATGCTGCTTCTGTGCTGAGTGACAGGGTCTCTGGGCCCTCGGGCCCTCACTTACCACCACCACTTCTGTCCCAGATGCTCAGAACGCTCTTGCTGTTCTGACCCTCAGCTGTTCGGAGGGAGGAATCTCAGGAATGAGTTTATGACAAGGTGTAGAGCGTGTGAAGGAAAGAACGTGGGGTAGCAGGCAGAAAAATCGGGGCGGGGGACCGGGGGTGGGAGGGAGGTTCAGGTCTATGACTCATTCACAGAGAGCGACTCGGGATGGTCCCTAACCTTCTCTCAGACCTGGATTCTTTTCTTTTTTTTTTTAAGAAAATAATTATTTTATTGTTGTTCAATTACAGTTATCTCCATTTCCCCCCAACCACTCCCCCTGCCCCAGCCAATCCCACCTCCCTCCCTTGCTTCCATCACCCTCCCTTGGTTATGTCCCTGTGTCCTTTATAGTAGTTCCCGGAAACCTTTCCCCTCATTATCCCCTCCCACCACCCCTCTGGTACTGCTAAATTGTTCTTAATTTCAATGTCTCTGGTTACATTTTGTTTGCTGTTTTCTTTTGTTGATTATGTTCCAGTTAAAGGTGAGATCATGTGGTATTTCTCTCTCACCACCTGGCTTATTTCACTTAGCATAATGCTCTCTAGTTCCGTCCATGCTGTTGCAAAGGGTAGGATCTCCTTTCTCTCTGCTGTGTAGAATTCCATTGTGTAAATGTACCACAGTGTTTTGATCCACTTATTGACTGACAGGTACTTAGGTTGCTTCTAGCACTTGGCTATTGTAAATTGTGCTGCTATGAACATTGGGGTGCATAGGTTCTTTTGAATTGGTGTTTCAGGGTTCTTCAGATATAATCCCAGCAGTGGAATTGCTGGGTCAAAAGGCAGTTCCACTTTTAGTTTTCTGAGGGAATTCCATACTGTTTTCCACAGTGGCTGCACCAGTCTGCATTCCCACCAACAGTGCACTAGGGTTCCCTTTTCTCCACAACCTCTCCAACACTTGTCTGTTGATTTGTTTATGATGGCCATTCTGACCAGTGTAAAGTCGTATCTCATTGTAGTTTTAATTTGCATCTCTCTGGTGGCTAGTGATGCTGAGCATCTTTTCATATGTCTCTGGGCCCTCTGTATGTCCTCCTTGGAGAAGTGTCTGTTCAAGTCCTTTGCCCATTTTTTAATTGGGTTGTTTGTCTTCCTGGAGTGGAGTCATGTGGGTTCTTTATATATGCTATTTTCTTTGGCCATGCAGAAGCTTTTTAATTTGATGAGGTCCCATTTGTTTATTCTTTCCTTTATGTCCCTTGCTTTAGGGGACATGTCAGTGAAGATGTTGCTGTGTAGAATGTCTGAGATTTTCCTGCCGATGTTTTCCTTTAGGACTTTTATGGTGTCACAACTTACAGTTAAGTCTTTTATCCACCTTGAATTTACTTTTGTGTATGGTGTAAGTTGGTGATCGAGTTTCATTTTTTTGCATGTAGCTGTCCAGATCTCCCAACACCATTTGTTGAAGGGCTGTTTTTACTCCATTTTATGCTTCTTCCCCCTTTGTTGAATATTAATTGACCGTAGAGACTTGGGTTTATTTTTGGGCTCTCTATTCTGTTCCATTGGTCTATGTGTCCATTCTTATGCCAGTGCCAGGCTGTTTTAATTACAGTGGTCTTGTAATACAGTCTGATGTCAGACCTGGATTCTGATTGACAGGGAGACACCAGACACCAGGGAGAAGAAACAGTCCAAGTCCAGGGCCCAAGCTCAAGGGCTCAGTCAATTCTGCAACCGTTCTTGCCCTCCTATGGCTGGAGTGATAGCTCCCAAAGGGCTTGTCTTTTAAGTAGACAATAGGAAGAGAGCGAGGTCCTGTTGGGAACAATGACTTCCTAAATGAGGGATGGAGGCCCTTGGCACCTAGCCTGGGAGGTGCTGGGGTGGGGGGGGTGGGGATTGCCGCTGCTCTTCAGATGGATCCTGCTGTTTCATGCTGTGTGGAGGGTGAGGGTTAGAATCGAGAATGAACCTGTCCAAATCTCTCAACTTCTAAATGAAATGAACTGTAAATCCCTATTTCAGAAGAGCCACTGAACCTCCACAGACGGGTTGGATATGATATGCGGTGAGCGTGTGTTAGAAGACATGTGTGGGCCAAATCCTGCTAAGTGTAGGCTGCTGGCACTATTTGTTTGGTGGCTGTGTTCTTTGTATGTGTGATAATTCAGGCTGCGTGCATTCCACATCAGTGAGTTTGGCACCATTTGGGTTCTTAGACATTTTTAACATCTGTTCATGGGGGCTTTTTAAAAGATTTCATAGAGCTGTGTCTGCCTGCCCAGCTCACTCTCTACATACGTTATATTGGAAAGGACTCTTCTAGTCTATTATTTCTGTCTATGTCTGTGTCCATATTAGATCACCACATGGCGCCCTGCACTCTGCATTCTCCCGGTGTCCTCTGCAGGAATTCTGAAAGCCAAAGCAACATTCGGCACAAATGGCTACAGGGCAGAACCTTCTAGATAGAAATTTCATACACACATGCACGCAGAAATGAATATAGTAATAACTACTTAATACAAACTAGCAAGTTTTCTGGTTTAATGGTGGATTCCACCCTAAATATAAAACGAAGCCCCTTTGTACAGCAGTAGGAACCAATTAATGGCCTGAGGTGTTAGAGCCCCTCCCAACACAGAGATTCTTAAGTCATGAGAACGGTTGTGTATCATTGCTTGAAATATAAATTCTTTGCCCTGATCTTAAAAGTCGTTTCTAAAAATCTCTCTAAGCTGCAGGATGATTACTTTCTTTTGTGCAGTTTTCCTTCTCATTAAGGGACCACGAGTTCCCAGAGGTCAGGGACTGTGGCAAGAATCCACTCTGCGTTCCCAGCACTTGGCACAGGGCCATCCGAGAGCCTTCTGTGTGCTGGAAACATGTGTGTCTTCTGGATTCAACAGTGAGCCACAGAGATAAGGTTCCGGCCTCCTGGGCCTTCTACCAGGGAACAAATACACAAATCAATATGCAATTATATATTGAACTAAATGCTCCCCCACCCCAAAGATGTCATGAGAGAGTATGACAAGGGAAGTCGACTGCAGACTAGAAGGGAAGTCAGAGAAAGCCTCTCCGAGAAAAGTCACATTTATGTCGAATCTCAAGGCTGAAAGGTCCCAGGGTGGGAAGAAGCCATCCTCAGAGGAACACTGGAACAGGGGCTGCTGGCAAGAGTGGAGCCCCTGCACGTGGGGACAGGGTGGGCAAGGCGGTGCTGAGGACAAAGAGGTAGGAAAGGACCAGGGTGCAGGGGTCAAATGAAAGATGTCACAGTATATCCTAAGTGCAGCTGTGGTCACTGGCATGCTGTAAGCAAGAGAGTGACAAGATCTGATTTATGCTTTCAAAAGCTGGCACTGGGAGCTGCACGTGAAAGGGGCGCAGAGGGAAAGAGAGGAGGGAGACAGGGCACTGCGGCCATCTAGATGAGCAATGGCCGCAGACCGGGATGGCGGCGGCGGGACCACAGGGAAGGAGGTGGGCCTGAGATGTATTCTGAGATAGAATCAGCAGGAACTGGTGATGGATAGGAAGGGGGTGGAATGAGGGGAGGAGAGAATATGACTCCCAGCTTTTTGGCTCGAATAGCAGCACAGATAACGGTGGTGGTTTCCAGATGGGGAAGACAGAGCAGAGCTGATCTGGGGGAGAGTGGGAGGGAGGGGTGGCGAACTTTGCAGGGACGCAAGAATCAGCACAAAGGCCTTCACAGCCTGCAGACAGAGCAGGACAGAGATCCTAGGTCTATTAGATACAGAGAATGTTGGCTCAAAGGGGTAAAACAACCAATTCAAGGTCAAACTACTACCAAATGGTACAACGGAGTAAAAAACTCAGATTTTGCTGTTATTGTGGTGGCGGTGGTTGTTTTAAATACTAGTCTAGTGATTCCTATACACCGTTCTCATCCTCTAGCAAGGAGATATTTGAATGCGTTACTGAGTAATTGGTACTAATTTTAAGCAACTGATGGGTTTTGCCACCCTAGTAACTGAAGATTTTATTGTGTGCCAGGCCGAGCACATCCCTTACTAAAAATGTCCATCATGTTTGCTGTATTTTGGTTTTGAAAACCAAAATCATTGCATTTTTCTTAAATTGCCACACAGTTCTAGAGTATTTATTTAGCAAGTTTTTACTTAAGACATCAAAATGTATGTTGTTTTTAAAAGATCTTCGGATATTATAGGATATTTTCAACATCGTGGATTGTATATTCATAAGGTGTGTGTAACCAACATATGTACGTTTCCCAGGAATTATCTGCATCGGGAACCAGAGTGGGCCAAGTGCACTCCGTCTCCATTGGGCAGTGCAGTGCAGGGAGATGCCATGGGCGGGTACGACTGGCTATGTGTGCACTCAGAATCATTAACCAGGCGATCTTCTCATCCGCTCGTCCTCTCTGGGTCCGTCACTTCCCACTCACACCTGGCATGTGGCACAGGACAATGCCTTTGTCCACACAGGTCCCTTTGGTAACAAAACTGAGAAAATGGACTAACTCCTTTTTCATGGAAATTATTTCCAGTGATTATAATGTTAAAATTAAGCTTTACATTGAAAGATTATCTGTACAACTGAATGATACTAGATCATCAATGCTTATCCTCAAAAAGAAGCATGAGAACATTGAGAACTGGGGTCCTTCAATCCTTCCTAAAATGGGGTAAAACGTTGGCTATTAAAGTTTTCCTGCTTTTGTTTTCTCTCTCTGAAAAAATCCAGTCTCGAGACGGCCCGGTGCGACTCGGAATTCTAACTTGCAGGGTGAGTCTCGGGGGCTCCCAGGTGGGGCAAGGACAGGAGGTATTCACATGCTCTGTCTTCCCAAGTGCTTCTAAGCAGGCGCACTACAATCTCATCTCACCTTTACCCTGGTTCTTACGTAAAGGAAGCAAGAGAAAAGCAAGTCTATGGAGAGAACTCCCTTCCTGAAATTAGTTGGACTTAGAGTTGGATTTGGTTACCTTGTTCTCTCGAAAATGGTTCTTGACATTGAAGTGAAAAGTGTGTCAGATCGCTTCACCTCGGGTACATTTCAGACACGTGTGGTGGCTGGACACCAACATGCTGGGGTTCTCCCTCCGAGCAACCCAGTCCCCTAGTTTCTCGTATCCCAAGGGTGCCAGGTCCTAAATTAATTTCATGCACACGAGGTCCACGTTACCTCCATTTTTATGCTTTATCTAGTGAGTTAAGCATCTTTTTTTTTTAAATCCTCACTCAAGGATATGTTTTCTAAAAGATGAGAGAGAGAGAGAGAGAGAGAGAGAGAAACATCGATCAGTTGCCCAACCAGATATTGAACCTGAAACCTAGGAATGTGCCCTGACTAGGAATCAAACCCACAGAGTTCTGGTGTATAAGACGACTAATGAGCTAAGCATCTAAGAGAAAAATTCTTTTTTTTTTTTTCTTTTTAGCTCCTCTGCCTGAGCTTGGACTAACAACAACAACAAAATCCACAAATGCTCTCTCACTTCTATGCCCTCTTGCCCAGCCTTCACTTTCCATCTTAAAGACCTCCTCCATGCTAGCCCACTTCTGACGGGAGAAAGTGGCAGTCCATGAAAACTCAAGCTTCGAGGAAATCCACATTCTTGAACTCCCTTGCAGATTATCTTCAAACGCAGGGGACAAAGTGGTGGCAGAGGCCACCAAGCACAGCCACCGGCAACCAACGAGTTAATTAAAAAACAAAGACAGAGTAACATACACGATTATGTTCAGTCTGACTCTGCTTATTCGGTTTCAGTCAGAGACCACGACTTCTTTCAAATAACCCGTTTATTTTTGAAAAAAAAAAAAAAAAAAAGCCTGTCTTCAGACAGGATATGGGGGAGGGGTTAAGGGGTGATGTTTTACACATGCACATCTGGCTGCAGTCCAATTATTCCCCTTAAACATTCCCCCAGTTGTTTTCATTTTGCTGCATGCCTTGGCATTCATAAATTTGGGAGATTAACTGTGTCAGCCGTCCGCAGGCCTGGAGCTGGGCACCGCTTTAATAGCGATACGTCTACAAAACAACTCTACAAATTCACATTTTTAAAAAGGAAAAGCACAGCCACGTATTTCATTCCTGTTTAATATCGTGGCTCTGACACTGGACATAAAGAAAGCAGTGTAATCTTTCAGAGGACTGCCCTGCGAGCAAGATACACATGTAGAAACGCCGCTGGTGGAAAGCTGAAGAAGGAATTCGCGATGAGAACAATGGAGAGGTGGTGGCTGGGCATCTGTGTTCCTGGTTTCCATCTGATCGTTTAGAGACGAGTGTCAACCAATTGTATCCCTGTCCTGGAAATGTGCCAAAAGTTTGGCACATGATTTTGGGGCAAAAAAATCACCTTGGCCCAGAGAACAAGTTTACCTTGGAGAAGGTGAAAAAGCATCTTTCTAAATGATATTTTGAGACGTCCCATGTGCTCTCAAAACTACTGTTACAGACTAAATGCTGCCCTCCAAATGGAAACTTAGTCCCCCATACGATGGTGTTAGGAGGAGGGGTTTGGGGGGAAGTGATTGTATTGTGCGGGTGGAGCCCTCCTGAGTGGGATTCGTGCCCCTTCAGCCATGTGAGGACCCAGAGACGGTGCCCTCCGTGAGCCAAGAGATTGGCCTCCTCACACTCTGAGTCTGCTGCTACGCCTTGATCTTGGACTTCCAGCCTCCAGAATTGTGAGAAATAAATTTCTGTTGTTTATAAGCCACCCAGCCTAAGGTTTTTGTTATATACAGTCTACAGCAGCCCAAACACACAAAGACGAGCACCATGTGAAAAGTAAAACCCGACACTCCTGGCCCTTGGTGTTTGGGCCTCACAGTCTAGGTGATGAGCCAGGTGAAGGAAGAGCTGCATGCTCCAGAGCCTGGCAGTGCAGCTGCACCAGGTAGGTGCTCAGTAAATGCTGGCGGGCAATGGAAGAACTATTTTTAATAAGCTCCTAGTCACATAAGCAATAGACGTACTGCAGTTACTGCATGGGTCCCCTTGTCCCTAGACTTTATCTATCGCAATTTTTTATGTAGATACATTTGAAATCTGCTGAGAAAATCACACACTCTCCTTTGGCCTCGATTTCCTCTCCTATGAAATGAGGTGACTAACATCAGGCCTCCCCACTTTGCAGGGTGATGGTAAGAACCGACTGAGTGAGATAGAAATGGCAGAGCAGTTGTTGTGGGTGGAAATCAGGCTCTTCCACGAGATCATGAGGAAAGCATTCCAAGGACCCACATATGGGAGAGTGTGGTGTGGCAAAATTTATTTGGCTGGAAATAGAAGCTGCCTGCTGGGTTTCCAATGTCCCATCTCCCTCTGTCCCACCATGGAAGAAGTATAACCGTGTCCTCAGCAAGGCCAAAACAAAAGCCAGTGTCCAGAGTTTCTGCTTCCTTGCAAAGCTTAGTCCTTCAGAGCCCATGCCAGCTGCTGCAGGCCTCGGTACCTGCTAGACCCACATGGTCATGTGGTCCCAGGTGAGGGAACACAGAAACGCATGGGCAGGCACAGGTCACAAGCAAGAAAGAGAGGGAGAGAGCTTCTTTGTTCCCCTGAGATTATGTTAGCTTGAGTTTGGGATGGACCAGGTGCTTTTTCAAAATAACCCACAACTTTCCAAACTTTCCAAGCTTTCGTGGGCTTTTTGAAGGGTCCACCTGCAGCTAGACTGACAGACTTCTATGGTCAAGCATCTTCCCCTGCGACCCCCAATAATTTGGTACCAGAGTGGGGAAGGGAGAAGTGTTAATCTCCTTGGCGGAGCGATGCTATGATCCCTTAGGTGTGAAGCTAAAGCTTCCTGGTGAAGCAAACAGACTCGTGCTCCCCAGTTTATTAAACGTAATGTCTAATTCCCTTTGCTCTCTTTCCTTCATTAATACCTAACTAACTACCTACAGCAACACAATCAGCAAGCCAGGAAGCACAAACCACTGCTGGACTCCACAGAACATCGCTGACCCCATCGTACACCCCACTTAGGGCTCTATGTTAGAAACCCAAAACATGTGACAGGTTATTCTTTACATTAGGTTACTAGTCTCAGAACTAATCAGAACTAACAAGTTCACAAACTACCAAGTGTCCACGCTACAATGAGGTGACAGAGGCCTGGTCACAGAACCAGTGCTGCTATGAAGACAATGCAAGTGTGGCTCAATGACATGACGTGACATAGTATAATATTTACAGGTACAATTATGTTTTACGGAGGCAAATGGATTTTCATCGCCTGGGCTTATATCTAATTGTGTGCTCTAGTTATGGATTCCAATCCCTGCTACGTGCACCACAGGCAAACAGCGAATTCATCTCTCAGAGCCTTAGTTTCCACGTATATGAAAAGGTAACAACACCGCCTAACAGATTAAGAGGTGAGCTATGAAGAGGAATTTCTCCATTGTGGTCACCTGGTACTTACTGGTTATATCTAAAAAGTGATTTAATCCGCATTTCCAAGGCTTTGCTGGGAAAATAACTCCACAATTAAATAAGGCCGCAAAGAATTCACATGTAAGTGATTAAGCATAGCATCATTAAAACACATATGTATTTATAAATATGGCTCATACATTTTTTTTCTTAGAAAGTTCGTGCCCATTATACAGACGCTGCAATAAATCAGGGCCGACAGCTCATCCTCTTTTCAATGGCATCGTTAAAGTTGGCAGTTGTAATTCATTTTAATAGAATAATGCTTTCAATCGTTTGAATAATAATGGTAAATATAATGAATAATTACATGACCCCTTAACTTTCAAAGCATGTTCACAGCTATTATTTTCTTCTGGTTTTCTCGAATGACACGGTGAGAGCACTAATACAATCCTGAGCTCCACATCTGATTGAAACCTAGTGGGAGTAACAACCTGTCAAAGTTGAGACCCAGCAGGACTAGTCAGAAAAGCTTTGCAAGACCACCAGTTCCCAAATTCCACCTCGTCACACGTAAACCAAAGTTCACAAATGACAACCAGGCACCGCTGCTGATAAACGAAACTTCTGAATTCCGGTCCAGACAGGGGGATGCTTTATATTAACACCAAATGAGACATGACAATCTGAGAGTGAGCTCCACCAGCCAACCATTTCAGCAAATCCACCCCCAGTCCAGCTTCATTCCAAGCACACACTGATAACTACTATTATGTCCTGGATGGATAATACATCCTCACCCAGCAGCCCAAAGAGCTCCTTACACTTTAGGCTAGAAGGAGACTGCAGTTTTATGGACCGAGACAGCAAGAGACACAGCCATGCCCAGGAGCTAGAAGAATGACTTAGACTCTGCTGGTCCCATTTCACCTCCGGGAGGTCAGCTCTTAACCGCCGGTAATCTGGCTGCTATCCTCACCGCCTTCCTGTCATTTTAATAAGGAAATCCTAAATATCGTCCATGATCGACTAATGATCAGGTCCAGAGACCTATCTTACTGGTTCTATTGTTATCTCCTCAACATGAATTTGATGCTGCAGAAAACCAGGATGTTCGTTCTCATTCTCTCTCTTTCCCTTCCTGTCCCCATCCCTTCCCCCCTTTCTCCCCCAATCATGGCCTACACTATTTACAACCCTTTTTCTCTCAATGCTTCCCCTCTGTGCATTCCCATTCACCCATTGTGAATTCTCTGTGACTAAGGGATCGGCCAGGCAGTGTGGGAGGGGCTTTTGCAATGGTGTGTCAGGAGGTCATTGGGGATTGGCTAGCACCAAACCTGTCTTCCACCTTTTCTCAACCTTGAGCACACTTTGCTGTTTTCAGCTGGACCTGTCCAAGTTTCAGTTACCACCGAAATACATCTTATATGTGATGAAGCAAGTGGAGGAAAATCTCCTAACGGGTGTTACCACTCCTCAGTGCGACATTCTTTCACCTTCTGAATGTTTGGAAATGTGCATAATAAAATGGGAGAAAGGTACACCTCGGCTCCCAGGTTCTTATGAAATCTTCTTTCTCAGCATCCGGTGTCAGAGGATTTGCTTCCCACGGTGGCTCATTTGTCTTTTACTATGTATTTTACTCATTTGCTTTCAAATAATGAGTTTCCTAATGTCACGGAAATGAAATACATGATTGGTTACTTCCATACGATACGGTGAGCTGTTCAGGAAATAAGGACTACCCGTTACATCTTTACTCAGTTTTACCAGCACAACTGGTAACAACAGTAAGTACTTAGTCATTATTAATGAATAAATCATTATCAATCGGGTTTGAGTCACTAAAATATATGATTTCCCTTCTATCTGAGTTTACTTGTAACCACTTTTAAAAATTAAAGAGGAAAATCAAAGTGTACAAGCAACAGGCAAGAGGACCGTTGTTTGGAAATAAGGTAGCACCAATGCACAGCCAGCATATGGTCATTGTTTGAAAGGTGGGGACGCATCGGTGCGGACCCAGCCACACCCTTCACTGTGTCGCTTGTGGGACCAATGAGTAACGTGGAGGATTCCCCAGCAGTCAGGAGGGTGTGGCAATAAAACAGATGGATTGTTGCTATGAATGTGATTCCCTTATGCAGTAGTTGTCTTATTAGAAAGCAGCGTGCTTTCATGAACTGAACGTACTCCACGTGGAATACGATCATAATTTTCAAAAACCAGAACTTCCACAGCTTATTGATGATCTCACTATTCAAGTGTCTCCTCTAAAAAGACAGAAGCAATGTCAATAAATGGCACCTTTCCAATCTTTTGTGTGATTTCCCATTCAGGAAATGCGTGTTACCATCCTTCATGAATGTGTACTGGACGTACCTTTACTGTTAGAGAGTAAACCTGAAACATGGCATTATCCTCCCCTCACTTATGAAAACACAGCACAACAGAAAAAACACATTATCAATATGCGGCCTCTGTACCACCCATCACACCATCAACCGACCCCTCATTAGACACTGCTCCTTCCACTTGCATTACTCTCTCTCTGATGTAAAGCAAATGGACAGCTAATAGAAAACAGGAAGAAAAAAAACATTAAGCACGACATCAACCCTAAGTACAACGCTAAGGCATTGGTTCAAAGACGTCAGCAAAGAAAGGTACACCACCGAGGCGCAGGGTGTCGGTCCCTTCTAAACCAAATGGCAGAAATCCAGGTGGTGCCCAGTCCCAGACACTGCCCAGGAAGAAAAGTGGTTTTGGTCTCAAATCTTCTCCTCTCCCTTAGGGACATGTTTATATTCACTCGTCAGTGCGCCCACAGGGAAGCAGGAGAGCTCTCAAAGCCTTGTGTTTCAGCTTTAAACTTGTGCCCCATTCACTTATATTTCCTTGTTAAAAAACTCATTCTATAGTCAACCATCAGGTTTGTTTAAGGTTCAAGTATGGCACTTGTAGGAAATATTCTCTAATGTTTGAAAGCGTGATAGTCTCCATTTTCCATAGAATGTACACTATGAAGAACTGCTTCATTTTCAATATTTCTAGTTGGGAAAATCAACAAATCTAGCTTTTTCTTAGCATATAAGGTCATGGCACCATTATTGCCTCATCATGATGCCAAGGCCAGTGATTGAGATGCTAACTTCCGCTCAGGTGCGCGGATTCTCAACACTGCTGCACTCGCTGGCCCTGGACACACGACCCTGAAGACTTCAACTGGAGGCATTCTCGTTTCAGAAGGACAAAGCTTTTATACTCTCTTTCCGATGTCAAAGTGTAGGCCTAGCAACATTAGCCTCAGCCTCTGAAAGGCAAACATAAATGCTATGGGTGACCTTAACTGCTAAAACTCTAAACTTTAATACACCCGTTCCGCCCACCCCTACCTCTCCTCTACCGCCCCGGCCCCGTTAGCCGTGATTCCACTTTCTGTAGTTTTGGTTACCCAGTCTGAAAATATGAAATAGAAAATTCCAGAAGTAAACAACGCGTAAGTTTTAAATTGTGCTCCATCCTTCGTAACATGGTAAACTCTCACACTGTCCTACTCCAACCCGCCCAGGACCCGAACCCTCCGTCTGACTAGTGTCCCCATGCTGTAGATGCTCCCTGCCCATTCGCCAGTCACTCAGCAGCCATCTGGATTATTGGATCTACAGGGTTTGTGCTCAAGAAACCCTTATTTTACTTCCTCGTGGCCCCAAAGCTCAAGATTAGTGATGCTGGCAATTCAGATATGCCAAAGAGAAGTCGGAAAGTGTGTGCACGTGTGGGAAAGGGAGCATGGTATATATAGGGTGTGGCACTATCTATGGTTTCAGGCACCCGCTGGGGGTCTCAGAACATATCGCCCACAGATAAGGGGGCGCTGCTCTTCAGGTAATCACACGTAAATCTGACCGTAGTTTCATTCCCTTTTAATCTACCCTGAAATCATTCCTTAGAATAAGATTTCTCCATGGTTAGCTTCAGGATTAAAAGCTCTCCTTTGAGCCCAAGCCCTCTCTTTCCAACTGGGCATCTTCTCCTGGATGGTTCACATGTTTGTGAATCTCGATGTATCCCAAATTGAAACACTTACCGTCCCGAACGTTCCCACCATGTTGACCTTCTCCAGGATCCCGTGTTTGGGTACAGGCGCTGCCACTGTGCCCACGCACTTCAACAAAATCCCTGGAAGCATCCCTGACTCTTCTCTCTCTCAACTCCCTCATCTGACCTCTCCACGACACGTTTGTCAGTTCTTCCGCTTGAACATCGCTCTTCCCTGCCCTTCTCTCCAACGTCTCCTACCTCCAGTGTCCGTGGGACCCACCTGCCTTCACACAAATCACACTAACTTCTCAGTGGTTCTCCCTGCCTCCAGTTTTTCATCGTTTCAATCCACCCTCCACACCTCTGTTAGAATAATGTCTCGGACGCCAAGCCTCTCGCTCAATCCCCTTCAAGAGATCTCCGTGACCTCTCACCAGGGCTCCCCACCGAAGCGTACTCATCACACAGCCCACACCTGAGCAGAAGGCTGGCAGACATCAGTAGAACAGCTTGTACTCACAGGTGTAACAAAAATAAAAAAGTAAATACTTGGAAGCCACCTTTGAAGGGCTTGGTCCTTCCCACCAGGCAGCAGCAGCACCCAGTTAGGAACCACTTACCAGAAGGATCGAGTTCCAGCAGGCTCCCTACCCTGGTCCCCTTTACATTCCACACACACTTCCCATCACTCTTCTCAAGGGACCCTGTTTATTCATTCAACAAATATTTACTCCTTCATAAATGGCAAGCACCTGTGGTCCACCAGGCACCAGGTGCATTCCCCAATCACACGTGGAATTCCCCAAACACTCTCCTGCTCCTAAGCCTCTGTACTTAAGATTCCTTGTGTCTGGAATACAATTCCACATCCCTTCTTCTCAGCCTCCCTCCACAACAGAAGGAATAAATTCTCAAGAACTATTATTTACAGGAGTTTTGGACACGGCCCTATTTATTTATATCTATCATCTGGACCCAGAAATCAGCGCAACTCAAGATGACTGCACAATAAATATTGGTTAAGCCAATTTGACAAACATTGGTCGACACTGTCGTTAGCCTAACTCTTCTGTCTAGGGTTGAGATGGGCACATTTTCCAAAGTACGTGTGCGTCGCCTCACCCGGCACCAAGGAGAAGCTGGCACTGGGTAGCTGGTGTCCAGTTCCTCTCTGCAACCACTTTAAACGGAGAATGACGAGTAAATAAGAATTTCAGACAAAATACACAGCCCATTTATTTCCTTTCACTTGGGTGACCTCATTCCTATATTCTGCTCACATGTTTTTATCATATGACATTAAAGCCTTTGTTTAAATAAAATGTAAGTCATTATTCACTAATATGACCATAATGACTAGAAAGAAGCCATTCTATTGTTTATGTTTCCAGAAGTCAAACAAGCTGAGCCTGAATAAGGAACATAACACAAACGAAGTGTGAGAGGAGTCGTTACCGCTCCCTGCTGTTGAAAGTGTGGGCTGTTCCTCACAGCTCCCCGGACTCATTAGAGCAGGGGTGTCCAACTCATTGTCGCCGGGGGCCACATCAGCCTCGCGGTCACCTTCAAAGGGCCGGATGTCATTTTAGGACTGTATACTCCTTAACTAGGGGCCAGGAGCTCGGCGCTGCCGCTGGGTAGAAACAAGGTGCTGGGCCAGATAAAACTAGGTGGAGGGCCGGATTTGGCCTTGTGTTTGCCACCTGTGCCTTAGAGCAATGAAAGGTATGTCCTTTGAAGCATGAAATTAATCCATCTCTAGTTCTCAGAAGTTATGTTGAAAAGAAACAGAGATACCAGACCAGGGTATACGAAGAGGTTGTGAATTCAATGATGGGCCGAAGGTAGAACTCCAGGCTGATGAAAATATAACATTACTGTCCCCAACGGTGTAGCAACACTACCTCAGTTAGTTTTCCTTGTTGTTGCTAATTTTAATTTAGCATAAAATGAAGATGGAGCATTGGCCTGATGCCCAGTAACTCAGAAATTCAACTTCCCTTCTTTATGATTTGGTTACCAAAAGGTGCAAAGGCACCAGCCGTCTTCAACTGTGGACTCTCCAAGAATTCACGTCAGTGTGGAAGCCAAGCACAAGGAGGTCGGACATAAAAGATGCTGGTTCAAATGTCCCCTCGCTCTTTTGACCAGAAAAACAAAACAAACGACGTTTGGTGTGCCACCAATAAATTCTGAAGAAATCACTGCAAGGTGACGGCCTTTAGCATATAATTATAATAACAGTGACGATGGCAACGCCAGCGTGGATGTCCTTACCACAGTCCCTGTGCCGTCGTGAGCTTTGCTTACTCCGCCTCGTTCAATCCCACCTCATTCATATTTACAGACACGAAACAGGGAGAGTCCAGTCCACATAGCAGCACTGTTACTGATGAGCTGTGACACACAAACCACGGGACCTGGCCTCCCAAGCCTGTGTCCTCATCTAGCAAATGAGAATATGAATGGTGCCTCCACTTGAAATACCAGTTACTGTGAAAACGTAAAAACTAATGTGTGTAACACATATCCAATGTTTCAAGTACATGAACATAAACCACAAGTAGCACAAATCCAAAAGGCTCTCTAATTTCTCTTCATGTGACACTCCTCTGTCTAATCCCTCCCTTCTGACAATATCTACGTAGAAGCTGATTTGCTCTGCAGTCAGTGCATAGATTTCTAGCTGCTTCCAATCCTTCAAAAAGCGCAGTGGGGTTTATAAACAGAGCTGCAAGGTAGGGGTAGTGGGGGCGGGGGGGCATTTTCTCACATACTCTAAAACTAATGTTTTACTATCAGTTTTGCTGTTAGTTATTTGATGCTATGAAGATCAAAAGTCAAATTTCTCCCGCAGAAAAAGAAAACTATGGGTATTTTACTTAAATATCACAACAAACGATTTCGCAGTTACAGAAACTGGTGTTCACATCAAATAACAACTAGTCGGTGTCATTCCTGACTGGCCCACATTACCCATCAGTAGGTGGAACTGGCGAGTCTAGTCTGCGGCCGCAGACACACTGCTTGGCATAATCAGGCCTGGTGGTGACATTTTGTCTTAAGTCACATGAGAGTTTTCTGAGGTTTCTTCTTATCCCAAATTCAAGTTACCTTACCTCAAGTGTCCAAGTTAACTTCCTATCCTGAAGCTAAGTAGAATATTTTAAAGAGCAACTTGTTCAAGGCCTGGCGGTGTTAGTGGTCACACTTAGAGAGCTTACAAGGCAAAAACAAACAAAGAAACAAACAAACAAACACAAAACCCAGGCAACAGCTCAATCATTTGAAAACTAAACACCTTGGGGAAAAGTTGTTTATTCTGAGACTTAAAGCCCAGGCGAGAGGAGGAAAAGATGATATGACTCCTCATGATTTCCTGAAATTAACAGTGAAAACTTTTCTTCTGAGCCACAGCGGTCACAGACGCGTGGCCAGAAAGACAGGACTCCGAATGGGCAGGAGCTCCAGTGGCAAGTACAGGCACATTTGGCCCATTCCAGCCCGGGAAACGCCTGATCTCAGCCCACTCGGGCTGATGGAGAATTGGAAGAGACTCTTTTTCTTAAAAGGAGTGAGGGAAATGCCCCTTGATGGGGAACTGCACCCAGACACGGTGCAGAAACAGGGAGGGAGTCTGTCTGAGAACAAGAGCTGCAGGATGGTGATAACTGTGAAGCCTGAACTATGTGAATCATTGTTTCAGAGGAAAAACTAGTGCAGGTACCCAAAGACTGGCACTGTGTTCACCATCCCTGATACTTTATTGGTCACTTACAAATATTTTCACCACCAGACCTCCGAGAAGGCAAACTTGTTCATCTCAAACGTGTGCCAAGTTTCACCTCTCGGAGCAATAGTGCAAACTCATTTGGGGATTCATCCACCCTAGGGTACTGCCATTTTGCTGTAGAAGTTGATAACCGATATTTGACTTTAACCTGTCCATCAATACAGGTCCATACTAGCAATAAGACTGTGGGGGCAGGTGGACTGGGTCACACCTCGCCACCCCAATACCCACAGGAGGGCTTCCTGTGCCAGGGTCTGCTGGGTAATGAACACTCCCAATGAGGCAAAGGTGGCCGGAACAGGAAGAGAACCCTTTCATCTGAGCCGTGTCTCCCAGGGATTCCATATGCTTCCATGGCTTCGTGGAGACAGGCCAGGGCGTTGGGTTGCTCAGGAGCCGTTCTGGTCCCTCCGGCACCCTGTGGTGATTCAGACGCACACTTGGAGTTGTTCCAGAGAGCTGTTCTCAATCACGCAGTTGTCTCAGTAACAGAATGGCTGTGTGCTCTGTCCTGCTGAAAGCATCCATCCTGCCGTGACTGCTGAGCTTTTTGTTAAAATATGGCAGTTCCTTCTATCATCTGTGTTCACACAGTCAGGAAGAAGGGATGGACCATAATGAGGAAATAGAAGGTGGAAGGTGTGCTTCCTTATTTTTCCTTTCCTTGACTTTCAAAAAAAGGACTGAAAAAATGATAGGAAGACCATTCGGAACAACTAATACTCAGAAAAGACATTAATTTATTCAATAAGTATTCACCTAGCACCCACTACAAGCTACTGAGAGTAAATTACATCACAGGGGGTTAAAACCATAAGGAAATGTTTGTTTTATTCTGCGACAGAGCAAAGCTGTGCTAATGTTCAGGAAAATAATACAACATCCATGAAATCCACAAAGTATAATTATTCCTGGGCAGGCTATGCACACTCGTGTTCGCCCTTTGCAGCCTTTTATCTGAAGAACCCAAACCCTCAAAGCATCAGGAATTAATCTCCACTTTGCAGGAAACTGCACTTTATAAAAATTGTCCTGTGGTAATACGAGTTAACAAGACTCTGTACTTCAGCTTCTGGTGAGATGTTCCGCAGCAACGTGAGCTCTGTCAGTATGGCCGCATTAAACTTTCAGTACGCTGATTCTGATACATTTTTTGATGGCAGACTGTGTTCCTGTGTACTCCTAGTAACAAGTGACGACCCCTACTATGTAAGAGAATCATGAGGTTTTCTTTGTCAGTATGTAATGAGCAATTTTCGGTTTAAAATTCAGTAAGAGCTTCTGGACGACATAAGTCTATTCAGTCTGAGAGTGCTCACTTTTAGCCATTTCAGAAGGTAGGGAATGTAGAAGAAAATCTAGATCAGTAAATCCCCCCTCCCTTTTTTTTTCTTTTACCAGCTCTAAAAAAACTGTAAGAGATTAAAATAACTAATGGAGAAAAAGATTTAGAGTGGGGAAGAAAACCTGTAATTAATTATTCATGTTATTAATCCCACAAACAATTATGAAGCACAGACCCTGCTATACCTTCCCCTTTCCTGCGCTGAGCTTTTGGGATACGAAGACAGGTCAAAACCCACATCGGGTTCCTTGCCTCCGGGGGACTCAGGTCTAACGCGGACTCGATACCTGTTTCTGGGGAAGACAGAGTTGGTGGCACACATTCCAGGGATTCAGAAAGCGTGTTTGTACGTCTATCTATAGATTCTCTCTGTAAAGCGATGGCTAGGATGGCGGATGTGTCCCGAAGACCGGATGTGTCCATCGGTGCTACTATCAGGTATGTTAGCGAGGATGCATATATGATTAAAAGTAAACACTGATTGGGAGAGAAGAAAGGACCAAAAAAATCACACGAGGGTGGACCTCAGTCTGCTGAAAAGCTAATGACCGACTTAAGTGAGCGCCTCAGTCATATTGATCCCACTAAGGGACCATGACCTTCAGCTACTGTTTCTCAGCAGACGTCTCACTCAGCACACACGCAGTGCTACGCATGCGCTGTTCTGAGTATGGGGGGATACGATGAACAAGGACTGAGGGCCTATCGAGGAGCCTGTGGTCAGGAGGGGGAGACAGACACATAATCCGCATCCAGCGCTGAGTAAGACAGCAGCAAGGCCGGGTACGGTGGGAGCCCAGAGAGGCGTGCGAGTCCGCCGGGGAAACAAGAAAGGCTTCCGTAAGAACTCCTGGTTTGCTTCATATGCCAACCGCCCAGCACAGTGCATGGCACATAAAAAGTAATTCATGAGAGTTTGTGGAATGAATAAAGATTCTAAGCCATGTGGAGAATTCTGTATAAAGTCCTAACTTTGAGCAGGTTAGAAATTCTAGTAGAAAGATGACATATACACAATAATAAAAATAAGAAGTTTTAACAAATGGAAACCCTGGAGTTTTATGTGCAGTGTTTACTCTAAAAGAACAGAAAAGCAAGACGGCTCTCCTGTTGGGGGTGGTTAGGGAAGGCTTCTTGGAGGAAGTGAGATTTTCAGGCAGCTATGCGAGGTCGCTGTATATTTCGTCAGTTAGGAGGATGGAGGGGTTCCCTGTCGGAAAATTCCTGTAGGAGGTCACAGAAGACATCAGTTTGGCTAGAGATGTGGAGCAGGGTGGGTAATGATAGGTTATAACACAGGGAAGGAAGACGGGGCTTGGGCTAAGAGGTTTCAAATTCCAAGGCTAAAGAATTTGAACCATATCCTATAAATCACAGGAAGTCGCTAAAACTTTTGGAGTGGTGTGGTAACATAAAAGCTATGTGCTTTTTGCATGAGACATGTAGGGCTATCTTTATTCCCTTAAAGACATACACCGGCGCCTCTGTTTTCCTGAAACACATTGTCGTCTGCATCTTCGTTTTCTACTTTCTAAGAGACTTTTCATTTTGAGATCATTTTAGACTTATCGAAGAGTTGAAAATACAGTACAGAGTTCACCCAATAAAGGTGTCATTTTGAAAGATGAATCTGGTTAAAGAGCAGGTAGGTCTTTAATACATGCAGACATCTAACCAGATTCATACGACTGCTTAGTAAGTGTCCCTTCGTGGAACCGAACAGTGAGCCTGTGCGGCAAAGTGGGTGAAATGGCTGTGCACGGGCCAGGCTTCGGCCCCAGGACAAAGAGCAGCACTGCTGTCCACATGGACCCAAAGACGGCATGCGTGCCCTGGCCTTGGGGACCAAAGCACAGCAGACAGCAGCGTGGCCCCTTGCTCTCCACGCAGTCTGGGCACCAGGCCCATTGCCCTGGGCATAAGGAGCCCTTTAGACCTCTCTGTCTCACCACCTCCACCCCCTCCAGGAGGACAGGTGGCTGTGGCTGGTACCTCGGGCCACCCTTGCTGAAGGCAAACAGGAGCCTAGCTGCACACAAGGCCCTGGCCCGTCCCCTGGTTTCCCTCCTCCCCTCTGCCCTCTGCTGGGCCCCCTGATGGCCAAGGCTCCTTCCCAGGGGCCCGAACATAGCACCTTCACTTGGCTTCTTTCTTCCACGTGGCTGGAGCGTGATTAGATGCAAAGATGCAGGTATGGCCATTAGGAGAGCGGAGGCCTCCTTCGGTGGGAAGCTGCACAGGCCTCCCCACCTTGGGGGAGCCGGCTGTTCCAGATAGGTAGGTGGTCTGGCCCAGCCAGCCGGAGTTCTTGGCTCTGGGGTTTGGGGCCGAATCCCCAGCAAATAATGAGGTGTGACTTTGCTTTCCTCTGCCATTGCTCCTCCTTCAGAAACCACGAGAGGAGTGGTCGCTGCGGTCTCCGGAGTGTTTGGGTATTTCTGGTCCTCTGGTGTGACACCAGGTAAGAGCCCCCACATGCTGGGCACAGACCATCACTTGGCCTGTCACCCAAAATTGCGTTGATTATCTTGGCCCATGGTAATTTCTTACAAAAAAACAGTAACAATTCTAATTCTCTTCCCTGTCCCTTTACCACAACCAGAGTAGCTAGGGAGTTCAGGTATTTTTAACTGTATTTTCCCGTCTTATTTGAAAAAGTGGTTAATTCAATATAGACTCAAGGACACCTGTGTGCATACAGGCAGAATCCCACCAAATACTGCTTATGTCAGGCCTTGAAAAGGAGAAATGAAGTACATTTCCTGTGTCAAAGGAATGTTTAAAACATTCCATGGGTATTCATTTTCAAACGTCCTCTGCATCTGTTATTGAGGTCATCTTCTTTGAAGCCCTGAAAATATGGATTAAAGTAAATGATCCTGAGAAACCCGATTTATTTTTCAGTTCTAAAGAAGAATCTGTAAGAAATTTTAATTTCAGGGAAAAAACTGAAGCATTCTTTAAATTTGCTTAACACCATAACATTTTTAAATGGGCAATATGGTTCAAAAGTCAAAAAATACGAAAAGGTATTCAAGGAAAAAGTGTTTTTCTCACTCCTGACCAGAGAATATTTAGAACAGGAGAAATACATTAGAAAGCCACCTTTTTCTTGTCTGCTTTGCATATTTATTTATGTTTGAGTAACTGTTACTATGACAACATCTTGCATCAAGCTACCTAATGTTAATCAGGAAGTCAGAATTTATTGCCAAATGTTTGGAAAGCAGCCCTTATGTGTATTATTTGACTCAAAATGATATTTTTTTTAAATTTACAAATCACAGATTCTCTAAAGGACATCTCAAAGCTGATAACCGAGCAACAATAGATATGCCATCACATTATACTAGGCTTGAAGTATTTGCTTTATCTAAAACTCCATATAAATAATCAAAAGCAGAGTTTGGGCAAGAAATTATGCATTGTTTTCCAATGACAATAATAGCTGTTTCCTACCATTATAAAACCATTCACTAGCATCTGTCAATGCCCAATATATATTATCGAATGCTTTGAAGCACATGGATAGCAAGACATTTATCAAAATGATGGAGACACACAGAACTAATTTTTCAGTTCCTTTGCTAATCCGATTCAGCCAAAACATTGCCTTAGAGAATCGTGCTCTTAGGTAGCAAGGTAAGCAATCATCCAGGCAAAATGGATGAATCCCATTTGAGGAAGATTTCCACCGAGAGGCACTCGCTCACGGCCGCATCGGCAGCCCCTCCCATCGCTGAGTGGCAATCAGGTCCAGTCTAAGTCTGGTAGCAATTTACACTAATTCATTCTGTTTACTTTTCCTTTGGAAGATAAAGTGTGGCTGAACATCCTCCTTACACTAAAATCTAATTTACTTAAAGGCAGTTAAGGCCATTTTCAGCTTTTTATCCCCAGTCAAAACATCTTCATTCTTAAATTCATCCCCTGCCCCCCATAATGCCAGATTCCAAACTCAAATCATTTTAGTTGCTCATTGATTGTTCCTCCCTGAAATTTTTCATACGTCCCTTAAAAATACAGACATGAAAATGCGATCATATCTCATTATGACCAATACCAAGCAGAGGGAAAGTGTTATTCCTAATTGATATACCTCCTCATTTCTCTTCACCCCATTCCAGCAACACTGTTGTACAGGTGGCAAACACAAGGCCTGTGGGCTGAATCCAGCCCTCCACCTTGTTTTATCCAGCCCAGCACCTTGTTTCTACCCGGCGGCAGCACCAAGCTCTCGGTTAACTGTTAAGGAGTAGTTACATGTACACAGTCCTAAAGTTACATTTTGCCCTTTGAAGGCAACCATGAGGCTGATGTGGCCCCCGGTGAAACTGAGTTTGACATCCCTGCTCTACTGATTACAAACGTTCTTAATAAGAGTCCTCATGTGCTAAAGTTAAGCTAAAAAACAGACCACGATAACATTCAGGTCTTGGCTTGCTCTCTTCAGCCCGGTACCATTTTCCTTCGTTCTTCCTCGTCTGCATTCTACGTTTTTTTCATTGTTCGGCTGAATAGCACGTGCCACTTGGTGTTTCTATCATACAGGAGGTAAACATCACTGATGTTGTGTCAACCAAAGACGAACAAATGTATTCTGAAGTCTGTCATCAAGATCACCAACGAACCCTGGCTGGGTAGCTCAGTTGGTTAGAACATCATCCCAATGTGCCAAGCTTGTGGGCTTGATCCCCGGTCAGGGCGCATATAAGAATCAGCCAATGAATGGATAAATAATTGGAACAACAAATCAATGTTTCTCTCAATCTCTCTCTCAAATCAATAAAAATAAAATATTTTTTTTAAGAATCACTAGTGAAAAGAGTAAGATAATATGTGCTGATGATACATCAGAAAAGGGGTTAATATCCAAAATTTATAAAGAACTTATACAACTTAAGACCAAAAAAAAAAAAATCCAGCTAAAGTGGGCAAAGGACCTGAGTAAACACTTCTCCATAGAGGACATGCAGATGGCCAACAGATACATGAAAGGATGCTCAATGTCACTAATCATCAGAGAACTGTAACTTCAGATCATAATGAGATCACCATCTTACACCTGTCAGAATAGCTACATTGATAAATCAACAAACAACAAGTGTTGGTGAGGATGTGGAGGAAAGGGAGCCCTAGTGCACTGTTGGTGGGGATGCCGACTTATGTAGCCACTGTGGAAAGGGGTATGAAGCTATCGCAAAAAATTAAAAATGGATCTACCTTTCAACCCAGCAATCCCACTTTTGGAAATATATCCGAAGATACACAAATCACTAATTTGATGAACACCTATGTTCATCGCATTATTTACAAGAGCCAAGATTTGGAAGCAGCCCAAGTGCCCATCAGTAGATGAGCAGATGAAAAAGCTGTGATACATTTACACAGTGGAACACTACTCAGCTGTAAAAAAAGAAGGAAACCTTAGCTTTTGCTACAACATAGATGGAATATCATAGATCATATACCAGAAATTTATATAATGGTATTGATCAATGTCACCAACAAACTCAATAAAAAAGTAAAAACTACTCAAAAAACAGTAAAATAATCCAGCCTTCAAACCAAAGTTAATATATTCAGCGTTTTTGAGTTTCAACTTATTAATAGAGTAATTGCTATGATTTTCTGAGTGATTCACACTGTGCAGCACATACCAGACTAATAACTTCGTGTCGTCCATGGTGAATGTCTGTCATGGGCTCTAGCTGACACTGTGCATCCCAGAGATACTCAGGAAGCTCATGAATAGGGCCCACGGGTGACCAGATGCCTGCTGTGGGCTAGCAGTGAATCGGGAATAGGACCTACAGCTTCCTGTGCTGCATCGCTCAACCGAGGAGCACATCGACTATTCCTCAAAACCAGAGTCCATGAAAATCTGTTTTGGACTGGACCCTGTTCACTTTTGCGAGGTGAAAGAACCATGCTGGTACAGACGGCTAAATTTCAAAGGAGGACTGACC
This sequence comes from Macrotus californicus, assembly GCA_007922815.1. Taxonomy (NCBI): domain Eukaryota; kingdom Metazoa; phylum Chordata; class Mammalia; order Chiroptera; family Phyllostomidae; genus Macrotus; species Macrotus californicus. The sequence goes on from VMDR010002812.1 coordinate 48,975, forward strand.
CCCTGGAACAGCAAGTTGAATCCTACGTGAGGCAGGCTTGGGCCATGACACAGCGCGAGATGAGCCTGCTGAGCTGACCACAGCGGCAGAAGTTGTTGGGTGGTGGAAGCTGACTTCCAAGTGAAAGCCCTTCTTCTGAAGAGGTTACGGTGACAAAGTGTGAGCAGGTGAGGACCTCGGAAAGTCTACTGAATGGAGCAGGGGGCTGGTTCTCTCCCATAGGGGTCCCTTTTCCCTACCCCACCACCCTTTTGTGTAGCTTGGCACTGAATAACGGAAAGCTGAAAGAGGCAGAAATTGATAAATAATGCCAATTGGTCTTAAGTTGTAAGATAATTTCCCAGTGCAAATATGTGACCAAATGACTCGTTTGCCTCTCATTGTGTACCATGGATGTGGGTATGTAACCATGCGTACATACCAGTCAGCAAAACTGGGCTTCTGCTTACAGCTTGACCATGGGCATAAAGGAGAGAACCATTAGAACAAGATTTCCAGTTTCTAGCAACACCAAGATTATTCACACAAAGGGTTATGATTTTAGTATCAATAGTTAAAGCAACATCTAGTGTATCAAGCCATGATGCTTAAAACTAACTCACATAGTAGAGTGTCAGGAAATCTTTTATGTAGTAGTGAATATTTTTTATAAACGATCCACATTTTGTCTTTATGCTATATTAAAACGACCACTGAAATTTTATATTTTCTTATTTGTCTCTGAAAACGAACCTCATAGAATTTAAGGTATAGAGTATGCACATAGATTTGTAGTTTGAACCTTAAAGATTTTATCAGTGGCTTGCTTCTCTATTGCCTGGAAACATTTTATTTTTCTTTTTAATCAGCAGAAACCAAAAGCCCTCTGCCTAGCTGTCCAGGTGCTGGCTCACCTAATCCCACTGTATGTTTCCAACCTTGTGATACCCCCCATCCCATGGCTCTGGCTCTGTCTTGACAAGCCTTTCTAGATGCCTTTCATGTCTACCTCTCCCACTGCCTGTGCCTTCACCCACTTTCTGGTTCTTCCTTTTTCTACGTACTTATTCATAGCCTATTCATCTTCATAGTCTACCGTCTCCTCTAAGACACCGTCACCAGACAGCCCTGACACCCTCTCGATGTCCTCCCTGTACCACTTAGGTCTTCAGCGAGTCTCTAACACTGACCTCACCGCCTCCTACTCTGTCTCTTACCCTATTTGCAGCCCCACCAGCCTCCAGGTACACCTTTGCCTCAGGGCCTTTGCCTATGCTGTTCCCTCCATCTAAAAAGGTCTTTCCACAGCAGTCAGCACCACTTGCAAATACTTTCTCAAATACCATGTTTCCTGACCACCCTATTAACATGGCAACCCATGCCCAGATTCTCTATCTTTTCTTGGTTTAATTTTATTTTCCCATTGCTCCAGACCACAGGTGGCAAACACAAGGCCTGCAGGCCAAATCTGGCCCTCCACCTTGTTTTATCCAGCCAAGCACCTTGTTTTTACCCAGCAGCAGCGCCAAGCTCTGGCTTAACGGTTAAATAGTAGTTACATTCACACAGTCCTAACATTTCACTTGGCCCTTTGAAGGCAACCTCGTGGCTGATGTGGCCCCTGGTAAAAATGAGTTTGACACCCCTGTGTGAGATAAACCTGAGCATTTTTAAGTACAATTGATTCAAAAGATCAAAATCATTCTTTCTTCTTAACAATTGTTTTTACCCTTTAAGTCATCCCAAACAAACCCCCTGAAGGCACAGATTTTACATTGTTTATCCTTCCATCCCCAGCACAGTGCCTGCTGCGTGGTAGGCGGCTGATACTTACTTAGGGAGGGAATGAGTGAATGAGAGAACAAATGAATGGAGGGGCTGAAAGTTTATTGTTACATCTTGTCTGAAAAATGGCACAGGGACACAGACCCCTTGGCTATGAATGCAGGCTGAGACAACTATGTACGAGTTATTCAGTGTGGCCAGCTAAAAGTTTTCCAACTGGAAGTTTAAAAAGTATTTTTAAAAAGTTAAGTAAAAGCCTATTAAATAAACCTTAAATAACTCAGCCTCCGTTTTCCACTATAAAGTGGGAAATTAAGCTGTGAAAAGTTTTAATCTACTCAAGTACAGGATCAACCTAATTTCATAATTCTGATCTCACAGGCTTTTTCAAAGCCCAAGGCCTGCTGAATTCAGAACCGCGAGGCTGCTTCTCTTAAATGTGGGTTTGTATAATCTGGCGGTGCACAGGAAAAGGGAATCCATTTACATGACTGGTCTTTGTGTTTTAAATGTTAACATTGTTTCTGTTCACAATCCGTCTTATCTTAATCGGGTATATTCCTTTTTAAATGCCTACATCATAACGTATTTAAATCATATGAGGGCCGCTCAGTAGAAAAGTAAAATAAAATCCCAGAATATTTTTTTTTTGCAAACAACAACAATTCAACCCTTCTCCTCTGATCTACTCCACCCCATACACCTCTTTCAGTAAGAATTGTAAATTCCTAAATTCAAACACTTCAGTAAAATCTTTCCACCCCCCGCCAGAAGGGATCATCTAAAACTAACCCAAAGGGTGTTTTCCTGCTTTCCTCTCCCTCTGCTCCCTCTCAAAAAAATGTCTGCCTCCCCCAGTCTAGCATGAGACTTTCGTTTCAATTTCAACTGAAGCAAATGTTATGGTTGTATGACCACTCATCAACAGGAAGCAGAATTACTCATCCCTTCCACGGGGGCATCTAGGACCAAGAGGGCTCCACGCATTTTCTCCTTTCTTAAAGGACCCTGGGTGATGGGATTAAATTTCACAAATTCCAACGTACATTTATGCTATGGGATTTTAAAACTTAATCCTCTTGCCATTCCCTCCCATTTTAAACAGCTTGTTTATCCTCTTCCTGCGAGCACAGAGCACAGGGCAGAAATGGAAACCAGATTGCTTTACGCAGTGAATTTCATGTGGTTTCCACATTTCTCCTGGCAGCCGTCTCCCAGCACACATCCACCCAGAAAATTCCTCCCTGAGTGATTTTTAAGTAAGATGGCATCCGCAGCGCTGTGTGGCGCATTCCAAGCACACTCTCCAAGGCGCTGCCAACGGCGCCCTACGCGGCAGTTTACATTGGGAGTCTTTGCAAAAGTAAATAGACGGTACTTTGAACAGACGTTAAAATGCAATCGAGGAAGGAGCGTTTGGTGGCTGCGGTGCTTTCTTAAGAAGGAAACCCTTTCCTTTGACTCTCGTCCATTCGGGAAGATCTCACAATCATCCATCCGTCTGTGTTTCTTGGCCTGATTCCTTGTGGGCGCCCATTGAGCCCTGTGCACAGAAGCTGCGGGTGGGGGTCTGCCCTCAGAGAGACTGTAATCAAGTGAGAAAGAGGAGACATAAACCCCAGACCGAGCCGGGCAGTCAGCAGAGCAGGAGCCACGGTCAGATGACCGAGCGGAATGGATGATGAGGTCTGCGCGGTCATGGGGGAACAATACGTGGGGGTCTCCGGAGCGATGAGAAAGCTGATCTGAAGTAAGCCAGTGCGAGCAAGCTAAAACTCCACCGTGCTCTCTCCTGCCCGCTAAAGACGTTTAATGTTAAAAAAAAAAAATCACTGCTTCATAAGAGAATTATTTTAAAGCCACAAGGAAGAAGGAAAGCAATGTAATTTGGGAGCGATCTGTTCTCAAGCACTGCACACATAGGGTTAAATTAACCTGATTGAAACCTTAACAAGGAACCACACCCCTCCTCAAATAGTCTGATACCTGTCGTGTTGTCACTGGTAGCCCAAGTCCAGCCCCATGATCTGAAGAAGGCTTAGGCAGAAGTGGGCTGGAGAGAAAGGGGAGAGCTGCGGAGAGTGTCCCAGAGAGCAGAGTGGGGGGAGAGGAGCAAAAAGCAGCAGGGAGCCTATTTTACTGAACATCCTTGGACTGCTTGTCGAGATACAACAATATCACTCTTATACACACCATGTGACATTTTAGGTGAAATGTTCCAATTCAAACGATAAATTATTATGCCCATATTACTACCCTCCCAACCACACTCAAGCAGGCCTTCCTTCTGCCAGACCCTGTATTTTGCCCATACCCTCTGGTTCAGCTTCTCCCAGGCACCTCTCCTCCGACAAACGAGAACGTGGCAGAGCGGCAGAGCACCAACCCGTTCTGGTGCGCCTTCTCTCACACCTGTGTTGCATCTAAGAAAGCAAAGGTTTGACTGGGCCTCAAAGAAGTAGAATCTGTTTAAGAAAGACAAGACATCGAAATCACATGCCTTTCCTTAAATCTGTACGACTACTAAATCACCCAACAGTGTCGGCCCTGGGCACTGAGTAACTTGGCCTCAGGGTTTTCACTGTTTAAAAACTTCGACGGCACGGTCATACTGTCCACTGGCTAACAACGGGAACTGTATTACGACGACCTTAGAGAGTCAGGACAGCTCTCAGCATAGCCTTTCCAAACAGTTCCCATCAGCACACATTCACCAAAACTTCTCTGACCCTCTCCTATGTTCAATGTGAAGGAATGGTAGTGTAAAGTGAGGGAGTTGATGTACTTGGAGAATCCTGCGTATACATAATGCACCAGGCATATGCACGGAGCACAACACGGTCCCGGAACGTAACAGAAATGGCATTCATCTAAATGAGTCTCCATATACAACACACAATCCAAACGAAATCAAATTAAACAACAATAAACAAAGTCAGAGCTCCCCTTAACGGAGAAACCAACCTAACCAGTGTTAGCATTACTGGGTGACCAACACCAATTATTTTATGCTCTGAAGGCAAAGATGGAACGGAAATCAAGGTTGATTTAGAAAACACAGATAGGGCAAAATTTACTGGAAAATCAACTCCCACTAGCTCTCTTGTATGTTGTTAAAGGTTACAATATATGAGGGACTCAACTTTCCAAAAATTAACCAATTGAAATTATAGGACTAAAAATTTCATGGTCTGGAATCATAAAAAAAAAAAAGAGAGGGAAGTCCCAAATCCTCAAACTGGCTTCAAGGCTAGCAACAGCAATTACTTCTAGAAGAGTCAAAAAATTCCTTTTATACCACTTATTCCAGCTCTCATTTCCTCTGTTCGGAAAATTTAAGGAGAAGAAAAGAACTTTAAGTTCGTTTGGTTCTTTCGTGAGTTCCTCTTCAGTAATAACTCCAGGAGGCCCTAAAAATGCAAGTCACACTCTAACCGGCATGCACACCGGGCCAGGCCCAGACATTTTCAGTGGGGTCCAAAGCCTTAAGAAAAAAAAAAACTATCTAAAAATCTACTGGTTCTCCAGCAAAACAAGCCGGTATTTCAAACCCAAGAGTAGTTCTTTCTAAAAAAAAAATTCAATTACATTTGCAAATTTAAAAAAAAAAGGTAATAACAAAGAATTGTCCCAGAGGAAAACGGTTCGTTACAAGGCAGAGGTTGGGAGAACCAATAGCACACAGTGTGTGCACACTTTGCAAACAGTCAGCGACGGCGCCACCTGCGCAGGAAGCAATGGCCTAAGCTCCTGGGATTGCAAAATTATGAAGGCGTTTCCTATCTCATTTGCATGTGTAAAACTTCAACTCTTGCTGCGAAGCTGTGACGGGTGCATTTAAAAAAAAATATGAGCGAAATGCACACACACTAAAATGAACATCTAAGATTACAGAAAAGGCATTGAGCACGCCATAGGCTTTCAAAATATGTTACTTTAAAGAGGGGACTGATTTTGATGTTGGTAACTGTCATAGAGTGATCTGGTTTAGTTGAAAGGATGTATCTATACATACATGTCCTCAGACACACACACATACACACACATACAAACTTTAATAAAAGCATTGGTAAACTCAAAGGAGAGGAAAGTTACTATGGGCTTTTCAGGAAGGTTCCCTGAAAGGTTACCTTAAGGAGCCAGTTCCCACCGCCATGTTTTTAAAACAATCTGTTGTCTTTCTTTGTGAATCAAGTACTTTCTTCTATTTCTACTTGTTTTATACACACACCACTTATTTACCCAATGAGATTATAAATGCCTTGAGGAAAAATCACACATGTTCTTCCTGAACTCGACTCACTGGGCTGGGGCTCTGAAGTCAGAGGACCTGGCGTTGAAGTGGGGTCAGCCACGGCACCACGGTGGGGGCCCAGCCGGGCCCTCCCAGCAGCACCTAACCTGCTGGAGGCCCACCTCCGGGCCGAGCCCTGTTCCAGGCCTTCCTCACACAGGAGCCCATCTGGTCCTCGGAGGAACCTGTTTTGCAGATGAGGAAACAGTAGCTCAGAGTCATTAAGTAACTGCCAAGGCCAGTTGTGCAGCCAGGGTTCCAACCCAGAGCCCTCCCCCGCACTGCCTCCTGCAGCTCCCACTTCATCTGCAACCACCCTGCCTGAAGAAGCCCTGCCTTTCAGGGTGACTGGCTCAGCCTCGATGACAAGTGGAAAACGCCGGCATAGAGGACCGGCACCAACGAAGTGCTCAGAAGAAGGAGGGCAGTGTTAAAGAAACAAAAGGAACCTTTCCGAAACACAACACTGAACACTGCCCCCCCCCACCCGCCCGCCCACTGACGGCTTTTGCGTCACAGTCCTGAGTGTCAGTGAAGTTATGATTGGCTTTGCATGGCAAACGGAAGCCATTTTTGATTGATTAACATGCAAGTAATGTAAGTGCTTATAAAAATGTGTAATTAACACTCATTTGCAACATGTAAATAAACTTCACATGAGCTCATGTATACAGCAAGGGCTTTTTGTTATCTGTGAGAGTAAACGCCCACACTGGCCGGAATAGGAGTATTTTAATGTGGTCCTCATACAGCCCTTGAGCAAATTCTCTGGAGACTGGACGGAACTGAGAAGCCGGTTGCAGATTCTACAATATACTCAACTAGACAGACTTATGTTGGATTAAACCCTTTTAAAAAAATGATTGATTGACTTTTAGGGAGAGAGAGAGAGAGAGAAACAGCATACCTGTACCACGGACTAGCAGGAGTGCCTAGCCTGACTGGAAGGCTGGGAATTGCTAAAACGACCTACTGCGTAATTGCCAGTATTCTGGGCAAAGCAGAAAGCTTCCCTTCCCACACACGTTTCCTTGTAGCTGCTGTGCTTTGCTGGCCCCGCAGAGCCACAGAAAAGACACTTTCTCTACCCCTGAGAAAAATTGTTTTCTGAGTCTCTATGGGAGGCACGTACTGGTGTTTTCTTTCTTTTTGACATCATGCATGCTCATTCCTGAGTCGCACTCAAGAACTAAAATCTCTGTGATGCCAAAAGACATCAGGAGTCAATATTCTAAAACCGTCAGTGACCCGAGGACACCATATTTCTCCTCTCCCAGTGAGCCGGTGCTCATCATCAAGTGCGATTGGAACAGGGAATTCGATGGGAGCTCAGAGCACATAGCATTCAGATGATGCTGGCTCGCTTTGGGGTGGAATCGGGCCCCAGGCTGCATTCCTAGTATGCTCTCACTTAAAATCTGCCTGCGAAGGCCAGCACCAATTTTCCAACCCCTTTATCTTGCATTCCCCGAAAGATTTCAAGACAGTGCTTCGAACTTTACTGGAGTCATAAATCATTTATTTGCCTTCCTGCGACGGTTCCACGGAACCAGAGTGTTCCAGGTTTGCCTGCCGGATGTATTGTGTTACTGTAATGCAGAAACGGTTGCTGTGCACGCCAGTGGTTCAGAAAAGGCAACGACGTAACATTATCTTCCTCAGTTGATTTGAGGAAAGAATGTTCATAAAATATATACTGCTTTTGGTGAGGGGCTGATTTTTAAATAAACAGGCTCTGCCATGGAAATTCTAGAGACTGGCAAAACAAAACATGCGTTTGTAAATGTATATTTTAAAAATCTCTCACCATCTTTGCCTTTTGCAAGCATTTGGAAGTTTGTAAAAATCAGTTGCATTGAGCTTACGATTTATAGCTCTTCCAATTCAACTTTTTTTTTTTTTTTTTTAGTTGTGCAAGGAAAACCTGTTCAGTCTTCTGCACTCTTTCTCCTTGGTACCCACAGCCTCTGGTCTTGCGTCTCTGGCTAGGAAGGCACTTCTCTGCAGTCATCAGAAGGCGGCCATTTGTTGCGAGTCAGGGAGGGAGGAAAAAAGGGGATGCTCTGCTCTAACGAATCTGCTAGTCCTTCTGGGCCCTAAGCGAAGAGCAAACGCTGGTGATTAAGGGGCTGCACTGCCTCCAATAAAAAAAGTGCTAATCCACACCGCATAAGGCCAGACTAAGTGGGGCTATCTTCCCTAATTTGCCATGAACTGGGGTCAACTAGATTTTTATCTCCCAGACAAACTGGGAAGGAGAAAACCACACGGAAGGAAACGGCCCAGCTTGGTGAGATCCTGCTTTTCACATGAGATTGTGTGACGGATAGCTACACAGGATGCTACCAGAAGATTAGAAGGCCAAAAATAAGTGAGGAAATATGGCTGGCCCCGTGTTCACACTTACTTCTCAAGGAAGAATGAGTCTGATATATAACTGCAATACACACACAGAAATGTTAAAATTGCACCACGGCCTTCATTGAAGAGAAAAAATAAGGTAGTTTTAACTCTCGGGTTACTGTCATGATAAAGGTTGGATCAGGAACCACGTGCAGACTGGGTAGCTTCTATTCAGTCTTTCTACAGTTTAATGGATGGCCCCCTATAGGTGAAACAAGGGATAAAGATACCATCCTTGCCTTCAATGAGCTTATGTTCTATTTGGGGGGTGGCGAAGAATGTCCAAATATGTGAAATAATAAATAGTATGTGTAGCCATTCAGTTCAGATCCAAGAGAAGGCAGCAGATAACTTACAAATGAATAACAGAAACTGTAAGTGCTGTAAGAATTCAGTAGGGGGCAAAGTCGTCCCTGGGGGGTTGACAACAGGTTCCTGATCACAGGCATTGGACTTAAAAAAAACAAAAGAAAAGAAGCTGAGTTCTGCCACTGACTTCAATTCCACAAAGTTATTACTTAACCTCCCCAAGCCTCGATTTCATCATCAATCAAATGGGAATGATAGTGGAATTTACCCCATAAAATTATTCTAAGAAACTGATACAATTTATATGAAAGGATTTTGTGATCTGTAGTGAAGCTATAAAACGACCACTGCAAAGATGGTGAAAGAATTACACCAAACTGCTATTACTAATTTGGAAGGACAGAAAGGGCTTAGGAGGTGGGAGGGGAAATGAACTTTTTCTTTACATACTTTCCATTGGATGAAAGTTTATAAGGCCTGAGCGGTAATCTTGTAACAAAACATTTAAAGCAATATATAAATACTATCAGAAGTGTGCATATCTGAATGCCACAAAATGATTGTAAATGCTAATAACCCTGTTTCTTGGTAAGTACATAGAAACAAGTCTTCTGGTTACAATTTGAGAATTTCTAAAGTCACAAAATTTTGCCAAGCTGGGGAATAATAACCAACCGAAACAGTTTCTTTTCCAAGACATTTTAAAATAGAGCGAGTTTCGGAGTCAACCAAAACCATCCACTGATTCAGACAATCAGGTTGGTCCATCCCTTTCGAAACAAGCCAGTGAAATCGTATTGGTTCTCAAAGGCAAGTTTTGGTCACGTGCTTCCTAGAGCCCACCCCATTTCAGGTATGTAACTGATAACTTTACAAACCTGGAAAAGTCCTCAGGCCATTTCCAAAGAAATGCCAGCAACTTTCCAGAGAGGCATGGCAGACTTTTTAGACTGAACTTGATCACAGGCATTCCTAACACTGTAAGTAAGCGTTAGCTCTTGGAGGGCGGGAACCGTATCTTCTTAAACTTTATATGCCCAGTCCCCGGCACTGTGGCTAGCACACGAGCAGGCAGCAAGAATAAATATTTGTTAAACTATTTGGAGGAAAGAAAACTCTAAAACACTCTAGTCAACCGACTGCCCAATGAGACAGGCTCATTTGCTAAGGGGAACACAATCTTCATACTTGTTTCCACAGAAAGTCACTTAAAATGCTTCAAAAGCAGGAAGGATTAAGTTTGAGTTCCTTGAATAAAACATCACAAAAATTTCTCTGTGTGAGAAAGGGATCTCTCCCATGTTTGAGAAAGTACAGATGTGTGAACCGAGATGAAATCATGGAGCAGCCTGATCAGAACCACCTTTCATCTGCCTTACCCCAAATTTCCAAGGCATGCTTCATGGATATAAATAGAACAGGGCAGAGGAGAGGCTTCTGCTATTTGCGGCAGAATCAAGCCCACACCTGGAAGGCTGGGCTCCTGGCTATTGTCCCTCTGGCTCATGGTGGGCTCCTCTATGGTGACTTGGGAACAAACATTCAGACACCCAAAAAGGATGGGATTGGGATCCACATGTAGTCCCATTTGCATTTCCCCGGTGTTCCACAGGTGGTGGCAGGCAGGGACAGGGAGTTGAGGCACACCAGGCTTGCTCAAGCACTAGGCCCTGAAGACACAGGTGTGGAAGCTAAGGCACAGGGACACGAAGTCCTCCTGTTGGTTGCCATGGATGACTTCGATCTTTCTGTGAGTGATACACCTAATGGGAAGTTCCTCGTCCCATCTCAGACTGCTGGATAATTCCTTGTTACCTTATTTCATCTTCCTCCCAAGGTGCCCAGGGCTCCATCAACCCTTTGGAGCCCTTGCATGGTCTGTTAATTCAAGAGAAGACATTTCGGGAAAGGCAAAAGCTTAAAGACAGTTCTCCCTGGAAACCTTCGGAAATATTCAGCCCAGTGTATTTAAAAAGAGGTAGATTGTTCTGTGTCTAAAGAATGTTGCAGTGGAGGCCAGCGGGAATTATAGCTTCGGCTGTAATTTTTTAAAGAACGCTACATTTCTTAGTTTGGCCACTCAAATTGAGTTCAGAAGCTACCTAGGAATTTTCTCACATTTTGATCTCTGCGAGGGCAATTAATCAAGCTCTTGTTTGAAGGACTCTAACTTTAATCAGGATTCTATGGAGGGAAAGTCAGAGAGCTCAATACTCAGTATTCGAGCGGCTATCTAATTGAAAACAGCAAGGACAGGAGAAGAAAAGTGGGCTGATATGTTATAACCTTTGGTCAAGCGGCACTTGGCAAATTTCAACAGATTTCGCTAACCAGAGATAAAGCTGAGCAGCAGAGCACCGTGAAAACACAACCAAAAAGTGTCCACACAGACTCAAAAAGGACCCGGCAGAAACAATGCTGTCTACCGGCGTGGATCTACCGGAGGCAATTTGTCGGGTGTCCAGAGTCGTCATTTCATGGGGAGGCTGGAAATCCTAACTTTAAAGTTTCTTTAGGTCAAGCTATAGCCCCGACATTCGGAGCGGCAGCCAAAGTCGCCGAGAGAAACAAGGAAGGCCACATGTGGAACTAATTACTCATGTAGAGGCCATGACAAAGAACATTTCTCCAGACTTTTCATGGGGGCTTCACTTTCAGGAAGTTGCTATAATTACTGTTCAAGTCTAGATCAGCCTGCAAGCCGCTGACAGATCCAGCAGACGAGGAGGAGGAGGGCGGGGGGGACGAGTTGGGGTGGGGGGGAGAGGGAGAGAGAGAGAGAGGGAGGGAGAGAGAGAGGAAGAAAAATGAACTTATCTGCCCTTTCTGACGAGTGAAATACCAGAAAATAAAGTACCACAGGCAAGCACAAAAAAAAAAAAAAAGGTTTCCAAATGAGCCCTGGCTTCCAGTGTCCGGCTTTCTGTTTACTTTCTTATCTGCCCGCTGTCTCCCAGTGACTTCTCGAGCCTGGACCAGACAGCAAAATTTGTACTTCACGAACGCACTTTCAGCTGGCCCCAGCAGAACTGTACCTCTCGACTCTTTTTTTACAGCTTTTCCATACTGGGGCCCACTTCCTGCCCAGTTGAGGAAAAAAATCTGGCCCGAAGATGAAATGACTGCTTAACATTACACCGAAACATCTGGTACCATTTTATGCGCAGACCCATGTCTGAGAGCAGGCGATTCTAGCGGTCTCTCCAGCGGCACAGCGCATACCCAAACCTCCCCAGGGTGACATCATCCCATATATGGACTCTCCAGCCCAGCCCTCCCCCTTTTCCTGGTCCTAAATTCATTGCCAGTTCCCCAGTCTGCAGCAAATGTGCCACGTCAAGACCGAAAATCACAGCCCTCGAGTGGGGCTCCGTCAGTGCAGCAGAATTCAGGGGGGGAAAGGCACAGGCAACTTTCCCCCAAGACCGAGAGAGGATTTTAAGGACCCAGACGGAAGCTTCTGGAGATCCTGCCCCGTCGGCCCAGTGTTCAGACTACCTGTTCAGGACAATGCCGTTGTACAGTAGTCTGCACATTGGTTAGACTGGGCAAGGCACAGCAACGCCGTGGACGGCTGGGGACCCAAGTGGCTGTTCCAAGGAGAGGACGTATGTGGGCTCCTCTCCCCACTCTCACACCCAGTGTTTTTCTTCACAGGTTTTGCACAGTAGGACCAAGAAGCCCTCGGGGACACCCGCCGAGAAAAGACTACTCCCAGGAGACCTGCGGGTAAGGCCCTCTTGCCGCTCACCTGGGCTGGGACCAGGAGAGCCGAGGTGGGAGCCGGTGACTTGTGTCACAGGCGGGAGAAACAGAGGCACTGGTGTGGCAGAGAGCTGTGTGTGTAGTTGTAGAAGAGCAACGGGGTGCGGTAGAGTGTGACCTAAGTGTGTAAGTTATTCGCTTTCTGGAGAATTCTAAGTCAATGATTTGCTGAAGTTTAAAGATTTTTCCATGTGGAAATGAAATCCGAAAAGACTCCAAACGCTAAGGATAGTTGAATGGGCTAGTTTGCCAACTGTGGAAAGGGATAATTCGGAGACCCGAAAACTTGCTTGAATGAGGGCTGGGCTATAACTTTAACGTTCCCAGGACTGGATCCATTTTGCCCCAAAGTAAAGAATACTTGCTATTTTAGAAATGCTCTACGGATAGTGCCGTTCTGAAATTTTACTTACATAAGATAAATGCCAGGAATAACAGTATCTAACAATAAACGAAGAAGCTGCCAAGTTTTTGCCCACCAGACCACGCAGATGGGACTTGCCCAGAAAAGAACGCCAACCCAGAACTATTGAGTCAGCAACTGCATAAACCGGGAACTAGAAACCTCTGTCTTCGGCTCTCCCAATACATATCTCTCGGTTCGGTTTTGCTTGTGATGCAAGAATGGTCGATAATTGCCGGTCAGCTGAGCCCGGTGCCTGTTTTCCACAATGCTTCTATGTCCTCTCTGTCTCTGAGCATTTAACGTGATAAGGTGCTTTGTCTAGAAACCCACGGGTAAAAAAAGAATTTGTAAACGAAGGCAAAGCTTTCTTTGGTCCGTTTCCAGCTGTCCTGGAGGTGGAGGGTGGGAGGGGGGAGGGAGGGGGAGGGAGGAAAACCCTCAAGCTGAATGAAATCCCAACAGAGAGAATAATAGAGGAGGTCTGGGCTGCAATATGATCCATGCTGAACTTCAGAGGTGGGTCCTTTAAAGAAAGTTCTAGAAAAATAGTACTGCCTCACCCCTAATTCCCTCAACCCCCTATTTATAGCTACCCCCAAGCCATTCTATATAACGAAAACATCTGCTCCGTAGACTTTTGTGAAAAATGAATATAATCTCTTTTGTCCTCCCTTAAATTCTTTAAAAGTCACAGGGGTTCCTGAACAAACCTTTTTCTAAATTACATATTTTGCGACAATTCAAAAAGCGTCACACGCTCTCCTTTGCAGAACATTTTATTATAAAAGGTTGCCCAGGTATTCTTTTGTCAAATCAATTTATTTTAAAAATTACGCTTTTGACCATCCTAAAACTGGCATTAAAAAACATGTTTTCTCTTCTGTCCACGGTTTTTTAGTTAAAATATTTTAAGAAGGAGAAATTTAGCTGTCTTCTCCATTTTATGATGCAATTTGTTTTGTATTGTAACTTGGGCGCTTCCGTGTTAATTATTTTTAATTGAACAAGTAAGATTTTTAAAATCTATGTAGTTTCTTTTAGATAGGAAAACTAAAAAGAGAAACTATTAGATAACTTACCAGACCTTATTTTTTCAAGGAATATATTTTTACTAATTTATACAGTTTCTAAGAAGAAAGATAGCTATAAGGTATTTTGGTAATGCTTAAGATTTCTCAAATTTGGGGTTTTTTTTGTTTGTTTGTTTTGTTTTCCCGTTTATAGAAAGGATGGAATTTTATAATGTGCTTTCATTTCATGTGTATTTCATTTAAATGTCTTTCTTGATATTAAACGGCTTTTTAATGTCAAAGAAACTAACCACCATCGGTCCCTCACCTGTTTCCTCCCTCAGGATGACTTTTAGTCTGGAGACACAGGGGCCCTGAGGGTCTCCTTAGCGTAAGTACAGGAGTAAAAACCTGAGAGTTAGTTTGTACGGGGGGGAGCCGAGGAGTAGCCCCGCACGTGCTCGGTAGAGTCCCAATGACTCATTTTCGATGCTAGATTTTAACAAATGAAAAGGAAGAGTCCTTATTTTTCAATGGCATGAGCTGAGTTCAAGATCAAGAGTAAAAGCTCAGGCCATAACCTCTGCTGACTGAAGGCAGGGTGGCAGACCGCAAGGGGACACGCACGCCATGTATGTACACATGGCATGCTCTTTATTTCCAGGGTAGAATAAGGTTTAATTTGATTTTGGTATTACTTTGTGAGGAGACCTACAAATATTTTAGGGGTCATGGGATCTATTCCAGAGGAAACTAACCACCAGTGATCGCCTTCAACTAAAACTGCCCTGGATATGATGGGAAGTGTAAGTATTAAAATGAAGCATAGTCCCTGGTCAGGAAGAAAGTTGTTTGCTGGGCACCTCACGGAAACTTAGTAGCTATTTTAATTTCGGTGTGTGGATAATTGACAAATTAGACTAGGTTTAGGGTTAAAAGGACTTTTTCTGCCATCTAAGAGAAAGGAAATTCAGAGCTTTAGCTCTCGACACATTTTCTGAATTTGGAGAGGACCAATAAAAAACAGTTTATTTACATTTTCAACCCCTTCCTCCCTTAAAAGCCATTGATCTCAAAATCCAAGAAAGTTTGTTTACAGCGGGACAAAATTTCACACTGATCACTTTCGTGCAATTAGTCAATAGGCTTAATGTCCTTCCTGCTTGGCGTGCAGGCTTTCCACCCAGATAATGTGTTTATGTTTTTGAAAGACCAAAATATACTATCTCCCCCACCTCTCGCCTCCAGACCACCCAAGTTTTTCACTCTGTGGGAAAGAGTGTAGGCATAAAATTCCTACTGATGGAAATTTTTCCTTTCCTTTTTTTTTTTTTTTTGTTGAAGTCATAAAGCTGTTATAGGAAAGAAAGGAAACTACAACTTGGTAATGTAAAAAGTTCGCTCATCCATCAACCACCAGCACCATCCTTACTAAAGAGAGCAAAGCCCAAGCTTGCAGTTCTTCTACAAGAGATTTGCTGTTTAAAATCAACCCCTT
>VMDR010002812.1:64523-83070 GCA_007922815.1 Macrotus californicus
AGAAAAACAATCTTAACTTTTTCAACCTTTTATCTTTTTAACAAGCTCAGGAGAGGGTTCAACATGACTATGAGGTGTGCAGACGCCACATACTTAACTATAATTGTGTTTTTAAAACCTATTAGAAACATAAACTGTCCAAAAGCCTCAGGAGTAATCATTTTTCTGCAAGATTCATGGCTTTTCAGCAGACCCTGATGTTTTGGGATCTCTCGGTTGACTAGGATTGTTTCATATTAAAGGATAACATATGGACTCACAACTATTTCTTTCTATTTTTTCAGGTTGCATGCATCATTCCTTAATTGCGCAGAGTTAACTGGATCATATTATTTGTGAGAGAGAGGGAAAGCTATGCAGAATGACAGTAATTTTTAATTTCCACAAATGCACTCTTTGTAAGTGAAGCACTCCATAAACAGTGTCTGTTGCACCGAACAGGGCAACAGTAACAAAAAAGCTGCTGCAGGAACTCCTTTCCGAATACTCTGACCCTGTAATTGTTTACTGGCAGCCAAGTTTACTGATGTTTTTGATTCTGTCAAGGAAAAAAAAAAAGGCCCTCTACTCAGAAGTGATGACCAGAAACAGAATCAGTCATTTAATTTCTTGAAATTAAATCATCAATCAAAACGTGCACTTCTCAACTCTTTCCTAAAGCTGCACCACATCTAATCACTGCGTAAAGGTTGAGCAGTGTAGAGAAACTGTTTTTTCATAATCTGTAAAAACTATTTTTTCTCCACACAGTTTCTATTTGCTGTTTTTCTCAGAATTTTGCAATTAAAGGGGCATATACCATTTGTGTTCTTTTTTTTTAATTCTTTGAGAAAATTCCTAATGCCATACTCCTTGGATAGTAATGCTTTTGCTTTTAAAGCTATCCCACTCATTGAAAGTTTGACTATCTGGCTATTTTGTTTTTTAAAGGGCAGGGCAATTTGTGAAATCCCTCTATGGGTATGAGTTGATGATTTACATTAAAATTCTTGACTCACCAGAATAAATGTTCTATCTGTATATTTAACACCATTACTCTTTCTCATATGAGTTACAGGGAGATTTTCCAGAGGGCCTGGTTGTGCTTGTGGGATATGAAATGAAGTTCCCTTTTCTGTGTTTGAGGTGATACTTTGTAACTGCGGCGCAGTAACAAAGTCCCAGATACATCCTGGGCGCATGTCTGTGGGCGACAGCTGTTGAGTGTCTACCCTCTTGATTCATGGCGCGACCCTGTGGCTAATTTAGAGGAGGACGTGACCCAAGGCTCTTTGTGATTGAGTTTTCACATCCACACTAAAAAAACTGCATTAAAAGGGATATGAGAAATGTAAGGAAGTCCCTGTTGCTTGGTAAAGTATTGGTAAAAATTCAAGCCCTTGTAGAAATCCCTCTCTCAAGGCATCAGACACCAAGGTCGGCTGGCTGAACTGCCAAATACATGAGGCTCATTATTTTGAAAATGGCTGCTGTTTCCATGTAAATGATAAATTCCTTTTTCATGGGCAAGGTTATGGTACTTATCTACTACAAGAAACATGTATAAACATGTCTTTATCTTTAACTTCAGTATTGAAATATGCAGAGTTTGGGGGAAGAGGAAAGACATCTGGTTCAATTACTCTGAACTCTGACTGCGTATGGGCCAGTAATAACATGGGCTGGAGTTAGGAATAAACCTGGTGTTTAATATTTTTTTTTTTTTGCCTTAAAATTTCAATATGAGTTTTCTGTGAAGTTAATTATCCATGTTAGCACATTTGGAACCAATGTATAAGTGTACTTTCTGAATAAACTCAAAAGTCCGACTTGTTTTTAGTTCCATAATGTTTTAATGTTTAATTCTATTGTGTGTTTCTCTCCCTTTCCCCTGACCCTCCAAAACCACCCAATCTGGAACACAGACTGACTGTGTCTGCCCCTGAGCAAAGGAAACCCGAAGGAACCAAGGGCCTGGCTGGACGGAGTTGTCATGTGTCTGCCTGTCTACACTTGCTGTGCAGAACATCCGCTCACCTGTACAGCAGGCACAGACAGGCAGTCACATGACAACCCAGCCTGAAAGACAACCAGCCATTGAGAGAGAGCAGCCCTCACACCGTAGCATCTACACCAAGCGCTACAGCCAAAAGGGGTGGGGGGAGGGGGCGCGGGGGCCTGGGGTTTTCATCTGTTGGTTTTAATTCTTAACTCGCATGTATAATTATTATTATTATTTTATTTTGATTCAAATATTGAAACCCACCAAACGTAAAGTGAGTGGTGCCTATGAAATATAATAAAACCCATTGCTGAAAATGTTCCTGTGCTTTCTATAGTTCTCTTTTCCTAACTGTTGTCAGAAAATTACTACCCTGGACATTTATTGTACACAGCTTTGCAACACCCCAAAATCCATGTGAGAAAACGACAGAACTTCCAGTCTGGTGCTTGACACAGAATAAATGACTCTACTAATTCTACTCCGAAAGCAAAGTTTAGTTTTCTGTACATGGTAGTTTTAGAGAGAGAGGCAAAAGAAAGAGAGAGAAGAGCTAATATTCCAGGGATCACGCGTCTTGAGTTAAGCTCACTCGGTGTGCGCCTGGGTGAGCTGTCATGAAAAGGATATTTGTTTCCAGCACCATTTTCAAAGGTATTAAAACAGTGGCTTCTCCTTTTTTTGATGCAGAGAAAGTTAAAACTGAAGCTCTGCGACCTCCAAGGGTCAGGCTGTGTGTGGATTTATTGCTGGGTCACTGCTCAGGCGGGAAGGAACTTGCACAGCAGTTCCGAGGGTGGAATTCACGGGGCCGGAGTGTTCGCGGGGAACGCACCCACCCACCCACTGCGGACTTCCAAACTCTCAAGACATTCAGGCAATTTCGTTATTGTCAAAAAAAAAAAAAAAAGAAAAAGCAAACATGTGGATGAGTGGCCGTGCCATGCATATTTTGCCATGCCTTTTGAAGAAATGTCAAAACTTGAGTTTTACACCCTGGACACAAAGTGGGGAGATGAGTAAAATTACAAATTTCATCTGTTTTGATTTGGTTCACTAAAATACTTTTAACTTCAGTGTGTAAAATTAATTTTCATCTTTCTTAGAAAGATTCTGGTCAAGCTTTAAAAAAATGTAGCACAAGGCTACCCCAAATTTGGGGGTTTTAATGTAATTAAACATTTTAAGCATATATTCTGGACAAAAGCAAACTATTTTTTTACAGACATTTCACTTTTAAAATTAAAGATTTAGTCTTAAGGCTAAAACCCCCACAAGGTTCAAAATTTCTACAATTTCACGATATTCTACCAAACCTGACCCTATTCTACCAAACCTGACTCAGAAAAAAGTAATTGGGCAAAATTATGAAGTAAATATATGATCAAGGCTAAATTCTTTCATTGAACCACCTGGACTAAGCAAAGATGCCATCCGCTGAAATCTGCTTCTGGAGAACACATTGGGCAAAGGTGTTTACCTTACAGAAAAGTCCCCGGACCAGAACCTAAAGTATTGTACTAGATGAGAATTCACACAAAGTGTAAAAAACAAACAGGAAGCCAGTATCAACATGTCTCACAGAATATTTACATAGCTCCACCCAATGTGAATGCTTTCTGTAACCTACAGCAAATGCTGCCGACAGGAGTCCCGCCAGGGGTCATTCCACTGGACCCTGCAGGCAGCCCAGGGCGTGCTTGAGGGCTCTCCGGATGACACGTGGCTGGGCCAGGACACGGGGAGGCTGCTCCTGTCTATCAGACTCCAAGAAGAAAGCGAGGAGGGGCCAGGGGAGTCACCCCTAAGTGAGCCACTTGGGATAACATGGCAAATACTTTTCCCTTAAAACATGGGGTGAATATCTTGGTTTTACTTTTTTTCTTTTTTTTTTAACTCGGCTCTCAAAAAAGTGCTTGAGAGAATATTATTTATCTTAGAGTTCATTAAATGATGCACATTTGAAAATGTGACTTTTCTGGGAAAGGGTCATATGAAGGGTCATATTGTTGTTCCAATACAAACTTTTCAGTAAGACAAATAACATATAGGGGAGTGGGCCTGAGACTAAGTATTTTTAATAAATTTGAAATAGCATTTGCCATTGGGGTTTGCTGAATAACACTATTTTTTAAAAACTATAAATCTTTGGATAATGCCGGGAATGGAAATGTTTATATGAAATAATCCTACATAAAAAAAGCCTAATAGAAAACAGCTTATGTACATGAAAAGAATATACATAACTATGACCATGAAGGATTTCAAGTAACGTAAATGTTTTAAAGTTCAATATTTGTCGAGACTGTTTTTTTTGGTAAAAAAAAAAAAAATCGAATGGTTTTGTCTAACCCAAACAATTCGGCGAGGCTTGTGAATGGCATGCACAGGATTAACCTGACCACCTCATCACAGGTAGCCCGCGGACCCAGCAGGAAACAGGCGGGGTCTTGATCGTGTAAGTGAACATGGAAAGAGATGAAGATTTCTGTAACTTCCCGGTCCACGGCTTTGGTCATCCAGGAATACAACTGTCATTTTGTTTCCTATTAGTGAAGTTACGTTTGTCATCTGTTACAACTACATAATGAAAACAATACTGAGTAAATATCCCTATAAGGGAATTATATGGTCTCCTTATCAAGTTATCCAAACACTGGAAGCCACAAAAATGAGGCCTGTAAGTTTTTAAGAGTCCAAAGAATGTCCTTATTTCGATGCAGATTTTGGATTTTCTTCAACTGAGTAAGGTTAGTACATTTCCGCTGGAAACTCTTCTGTTGAATTACCCTACTTTCCTATGAGTGTTCCGTCATGATTTTAATCTTCATGTTGGACTATAGAAACAGAATAAATATTGGCTATATGCAGTTATTATTCATAAACTAGTAGTCCCCTTTCTTCAGAGATTTTAACTATTGTTTACACTTTTCTCATTGATATTAAAAAAAAAATAAGGCTCTTTACTCCTTGGATCAGAATTTCCTACTCTTCCAAAATTCGCATTTTAGGTACGTTTTTTAAAAGCCATCACTATTTTTTCAAACCTGATCTCAAAGTATTAATGTAAACTATCCAAATCCCAAATACTTTGAGTTTCCTTTTTATTTCCATACCTTGCCCTTTTCTCAATCCCTCCCCAGAACTGTGCAAACATATTTACAATGTAAGAAAATAACATTGTCAAATTTACTTTCTGCTTAAGTGATCTTCAATCCAGAAACGTACACAGTCAGAGGAGGAAAAAAAAAATCCATTAACCTTCAATGATAAAACTTTAAAAAATGGTAAGATGATCTACCTCTTATGGTGATTTTACCCTGTAATTCGATGATTTAGTTGAGGCACTTCAGATACCAGGACATGAGGAATCATTGTGCTACATTTCTTCATTTATTTGCTCAGTCACATGTTCACAATTGATAGTTAGGACAGTGAACAGGACAATGGCTCCTGGTCTCGAGAGGCTTACAGGTGAGCAGGAACCTAAACATTCAGCCAGTACTTAGCACATGTGATGAGTTATAATGTCAGTGTCACCTTTTGAACCAAATCTCTTAAATCCATCAAAATCCATCATTTCTATCCATTTCTATCAACCCACCCCAGCCCAAGCTACCACGGTCTCTTACGGGAGATCACAGCAATGGCCTCCTAACAGCTACCCAATCAAGTTTGGTCCTCTTCCAACATATTCTCAACCAAAAGACTCTGTGAGAAAATTCAAATCTTATCATGTGACTCTCTAGCTTAAAGACGTCAAAGGATTCTCATCATTCTCAGGACCCAGGATCCTCAGTCTTTATAGTCCTTTCCTCTCTTCATTCTAGTCACACTGGCTTTAATTCAGTTTCTTAGATTCATCAAGTTCGATCTTGCTTCCAGGCATCAACACAAACCCTCTCTGATCACCCGACTGAATGGCCCCCCACACAGAGCCTCTCGCTCTAGACACTTCCAATCACACTTATCCCTGGATTTACTTTCTTCATCGTTTGTAGTGGGCCTCTGATAGGTTTTCCTGTTTGTTTATATGTTTTCTTTACTGGGGGAAACCCTTCAGAAGGGCAGGTACTATGAATTCCTTGCTAAACATTCGTCCTTAGTGACTAGGAGAGTGTCTGGTACATATAACGGCTGCTCAGAAAACACTTCTTGGGAAGGGTTCCAGTGACCGAGAGCATATGTGGACATTCAACAGCTGGCTGAGTTCTTCATTCTCTTTGAGTCTCGGTGGTCCTCTCTAAATGCAGAATGTAAATAAAGTACTAATTTAGCTCAATGCCTGGTCAACTACGAACAATCAGTCAAGCTGCATCATTATGAAGGTGATGATTGTCATCGATGATCATTCAGACTGAAAGCTGACCTGCGTGCCTTTAAGCAGGTAGAATGAATAGCGGAGATACTATTTATAACCACAAGGACTGCTGACTAGGGAGCATCTTGTGAACTGGAAGGCCATTTGGTTTGGTTAAGATTTGGCTGGCGTGGCTATGCAAAAGGTGAGTGTGCAGGAAAAGCCGCGTGAAGTACTGTACAGTGAGAAGCACCTGGAGCTTGGGGCACTCCAGATTGACAGCACCATGGGGAGAGATGAGGGCAGGGGGAGAGAGAGAGAGACCCATGTACTGTCCTTGGGCGGGGCCAGCACAAGGCTAGAGCTGCCAGTGACACACCCAAGAGGAGGCTCCACTGGTCAAAAACTATTGTGCAGAGGGCTATTTAAAACTCTATTTGAGGTTGTTGGAACTTCTGTATTGCTTCCCCAAATCCTTAGTGAATATAAGTACTACAAATATCTTTATGCTGTTATTTGGATAGCAATCAAAGGAGCTAAGTGTCGTCCACTCCAGGCCCAAGGGGATATATGTGGATACACAACCTACATGTCCAAGCTCTTCCCTCCCTCCCATAGACAGCTCCTGCTTGACTTGGGGCACACACACCAGCAAAATGCCTTGGGGGGTGGGTGGGGGGTGGACCCAGCAAGAGGTCTACGCAGCCCCTAGAAAAGCACTCAGGGCCACTTGTGTAGGAAATATCAGAGTCTGGGGTACTACAGGATGACCTAGAAGGACCTCTAGGCCTGGACAAATCCGCTACGTGATTAGTTATAAACTGCCTAACGCCGGAAAGGTGGTCTCTTTCTTTTTTGCATCGTGGAAAGCCCAACCTTAGAGCGATGTTAAAGGAAAGCGTAACGTCAAACAGGTAGATCCAGGGCTCACCACAACCACACTGCCTTGTAAAGACTAAACGTAACAGTGCCTGGGACACAGGCGGAAACCTTTCCAGGAAGTTCATCTGTCAGTAACATTACAAATAACATTATCTTAAAGGCGAGTAATGGTTCAAAAGTACAGTCCGCAGATGCTTGAGGGCATTCACGCGTTCGTGTAAAACTCTGGGGCGGGGCGGACAGATTACTCAGAATGAAAGGGAAACGCGGGACCCTTGCTGTGGCAGTCCTGTGGCTGCTGCTGGAGCCGGCTGCGCAGGGTGTGGGGCTGGCGCCCCTGCCACCTGGACGGGGAAGTCGCATAGTTCACGCGCATCATCTCGGCTTCTCGGCTGAAGCGTCGGCCTGAAGGGGGGGCGGCACGGAAAGTCTCGCTAAAGGAATGGGGTCCCAGTTTCCTCTGACTGTTTGAATCTTAACGTTCTCTGCTAAAATGCCCGAGATCCCACACATCCCATGTCCCCGTATGAAAGGACAAAGAATTAAAACTTAGAAGACATGAATCAAAGAAGGGCATCACAGAGGGAAGCACCATGTCACTTGCAAGGGCAGAAATACAGACACACACGCAATACCTGAAAGTTTATTAAGGCACTTATTAAAATATGATTTCTTAGAGTCCCGTAAAAATCCCTTTGAGGTGACGTGGCTGGCAATGGTCCCCATTTGGTAAATGAAGAGACTGGGGCTCGGAGACGACCGACGTGTCCCAACCCTGGCAGCCAGTCAGAGTGGACCCTCAACCCTCGACACCTGCCTTTCTCATCTGGCGGAGCAAAGGGTCTACAGGGGCTTTTGTTCGATTAACGCCATCCTGGAAAACAGTCTAAGTCACTGTTCTTTAATCACAACTACACGCCCTAAGTCAGGTGTATTTGTCAGAAACCTGCTGTGAGTTAAATAAAACCGTGTATGCTATTAATTCAACAGCCAATTCGAATCTAATGAAAAGATCAGTCTAATTATACAAGAAAGCACAGGGGGATAGCAGAACACAGAAAAAAATACGAAAAGTCCCAGTGAAAATGTGAGTATAGTTATCATTGAATAAATGCGCGAACTGCAAATAATTGATGACGTTCACTGCGTCACACTTGCTTGGTGGAGAAGGAGAAACGGCCACAGGACAGGGTCTCTGGAGGCGGAGGGTGCTGGTATGGATGGGGACAGACACTGTGGGGGCGCAGCCCACACACTCAGCTTACAAAAATCTGACCCCAAAGTACAGTTTGAACTGAGAGTGTAGCTAAGAGACGAGCCCTTAGGTCAACTGAGCACAAAAGAAAATCATCAGTTTGTCCATTCTTATACCTAGGGAGGCACCAACTCAGAGCTCCTGAAGCTGTGCTCTGTATTTTCTTTTAACTTGTACAGAATTTACTGGGGTGCACTGGTTAATAAAATTATACAGGTTTCAGGTGACAGCATTGTAACACATCATCTGTATATTGTGTTGCGTGTTCACCACCCGAAGTCAGGTCTCCTTCTGTCCCCACTTCTCCCCCCTTCACCCTCCTCTACACAGAAGACCTCCGCCACCCCCTTTCCCTCTGGTCACCACACTGTTGCCTGTGTCTGTGAGTTGCTGTTATCGTTGTTTTTGCTTAATCCCTCTACCTTTTCACCCAGCCCCCACCCCCTGCCCTGACAGCTGTCAGCCTGTTCTCTGTGCTCTTTGAACGCTGGGGACTACCAGAGAATGCCGGGGACATCCCAGCAGCCAGCATAGTAAAGGCACCATTGATGGTCCTCACTGTCTCTCAACAGCCAATTCCACATTCGACTAAAGTCAGTAAAATATGTGACATAAAAATTGAAAAGAAAGCTTTTGAGTAGAAATTTTCTTTGCACCTTTCTGTAGAATTTGATTTCCTTTTACTGCAAAAAATTCAGTGGAAGTCACCCGATCATCCGGTCTTTACTCAACTCACTACTGTACACGAAGCACTTGGGAAACCAAAAACCAATGTGAGACATGACGATTTTCCTCCAACAACCGACAAAGGCACCTTGTTGTGTATTTAAAGGACATGAAGCCGAGACCGGAGGGACTACGGAGTCTGAAGTGCATGGTCTTGGAGACGGATAAACTCGACACAAGCCCACACGCCAGCAGCTGCGCTCTCAGGGACCAGCTTCTTACCCAATGCTTGCGTGCTGCCTTACGAGCATCACAATTTCTCGGGCCATGCCAGAGCTATTGAAATGTCCACAACATCAGTTCAGTTTCCATCCATGCCCTTCCGATTTAACAGTGACACCGCACCACGTCATAGCTCTTTAACGGCTCTGCAAGAATTTTTATATATATATATATATAGATAATTTGTGCTTTCATTGCTATCGGACCAAAAGCATTAACACGAACCCAAGCACTGTCCTTATCGCACTTCATGCTTTTGCACAGATATCAGATTCTCACAGAGCAAACTTCATATAAACAATTATCAGGAACTTGAAGGCCAGTGATTTGCACATTTTCGAAAGCCTGTCACTTGAGACTGACGTCGCAGCAACAACTCTAAAATGCTTTCTGAACTCTGCACCAGGGCTGTTATAATGCCGTATTACCTTGAGTCCTTTGAACACGTTATTTAATGAAAATTCTTTCACGGCATCATACCTTGCCAGTGTTACAAAGGAGTTTCCAAGTGCTGACTCCGAACTTCGTTTCTTCAGGTAAACAGACACATCAGTACACCAAAGAAGTAAAAGAAATTTGAGGGGAATATTATAAAATTTAAAATCTAAGGGGAAAAAACAAGCAGTGCTTCTTGAAACAGAGAGCCCAGCCGAGATCTTGCTGAAAGAACCAGTGAGCGGTGTCTTGAAATTGAGTCGTGCAATAATATCAATGAGCTGGAAATGAGAAAAGTCTGTCACTCTCCGTGGCTTACCTCATCATCTTTATACCAGGACAAGCTTTCAGCTGTGAGGACGAACCAGTACCCCTTGGAGCCCCCTTTCATGATGCCGATGTTGCTGATGGTCAGCCAGCCCTTGCGGATCACCTGCAAGAGAGCACAGGTGAAAGCCGTGCTTAGTTCTACGTGAGCCAAGGGAGACCACAGACCTTGTGCTAAATTTAAAACAAGGTGTGAAATACAATAGGAACGGCACTGTTCCTCCCAAAGTGTTCCACTTCTATTCCTCTATTTAAGGTATCGACCTTCCAAATGCACAGATAACCAGAGGAAAGGCTCCCCCATCAAATGAACAAAATCTAAACGTCGGACATAGGTAGGCGGCGGGAGCGGAAAGGCGGAAGGAGAGAGGAAGGAAATGGCGTGGGCCAGGCAGGCTCATTTGTGGCAGGGCTGCTGCGGTGGAAACACGTCAGTCGACTGGATGAACAGCACCAGGCTCTCCTGCCCACCGCCTCCGCTCCCCGGCCAGGCCAGCGGGCCATGTGATCACCAGCTTTGGTCTCATCAGGCTCCTCCCAGAGACTAGCCACTCCACAGTGAACGGAAAGGACCCACGCCAACGCTCAGCAGCTCCTCGTCTACAGCTCTGAATTAGGCTGCGTGAAGGAGAGAGCTGCAATGATGGGCTAAATTCAAAGCTTGCAGTTTGATCATGATCTAGATTTATCCATCTACTTCTGGTTGTTATTTGTTATACTAAAAAAAATATGCAGCATCTTCACGAAAATCTTTAAACAGCTTCTAGGTTTTAAAACATCAACAACAAGGATTACTGATTTGATAGAAATTGTTGATAAATGTCATGTAAGGGAAAAAATCTTTTTCTCAGTTGTGAAATTAAATTCTATTCTTTCATATGGCACAGTTTATTATCTTCTTATGCTAGATAATATTTGGTATCAGAGAACCAGAAGTGAAATCCTCTATGGAATTGGATGATATTGTTTTAAACATCAAAAATTATCCTTTGCCTAATTTGTTCAGTACTCCAGAGAGCCTGAAGTACTTTGAAAATTACTGAATTAATGAATGACTGGGTGTCAGTTCGTAAAGGAAAATGAAGATACCCTAATAATCAGATGTTATATTGACATTGCTACTAAGTGTTCTAACAGAAGAAGAAAAGTCAACTCTAAGGAAACTGAGAAATAGGTCAAGGTTATCATTATAGACTCTTAAAGCCTCTCTCCACATGCTCGTCCCTGCTACCTCGACTCCCTGTCACTTGTCTCCCAGGTGCCCACTGTCCTTTCTAGTGCTCTGCTTCAGTTTTACCGACCCAGAACCCCACCCAGGCCCGCTTTGGTAGTTCTCTCCACTGTTCAAAATCACTCCTTCTTCTCGCCCTCTGCTTCAGAAAGAAGAAAACAATACTTCTCAAAGGAGGGTCTCTACCAGCTATATTGTAACCACTGGGCTGCTTTCTAAAAATACAGATTTTGTGGGTCATCTGCGAGTCCAAACGAACCAGGATATGTACATAGGAAGCTCAGGAATCTACATTTGAACATGTTCCCCAGGTGAGTCATATTCATACTGAAGTGTGAGAAACACCACTTATATACATACAATCAAAAACTTCAGCCCTGGCTAGTATAGCTCAGTGGATTGAGCATGGCCTGCAAACCAAGGGGTTGCCAGTTCGATTCCCAGTCAGGGCACATACCTCGGTTGTAGGCCGGGTACCCAGTAGGGGCACATGATAGGCAACCACACATTGATGTTCCTCTCCCTTTTGTTCCTCTCCCTTTCTTTCTCCCTCCCTTCCCCTCTGTCTAAAAACAAATAAATAAATAAATAAATAAATAAATAAATAAATAAATAAATAAATAAATAAAACCTTTAAAAAAAGTTTTCTTTAAAAAAAAAAAAAAAAAACTTCATTGGCCTCAGAGCAAACAACGCCTTCTGATTTTTAGTAAGAAGGAACTGGGTACATCATTTCACACTAACATTGCTAGCCGCCCTACCAGGGCTTACAAATAGCACATGCATCACAGGATCTGGTGAAAGTATATTTATTAATAGAATTGTACACTTGTAACCTATAGAATTTTATTAACCAATGTCACCCCACTAACTTCAATGAAAATTTTTTTAAAAAATATATTTATGATTTCATTTTATCAGGTATCTTTGGAGAGAGAGGAAGCCTTCCAGATGCTTCACAAATTGCAATAAACAAATCCCTGTTTCGCCCACTGGCTCCGTCAAGGAGAGTCATGGATTGAGTTCAACACACAGGTTTTGAGAACGGATTATAAATCCAGATGAAAACTCATGATGATGCCACAAAGCCGGCCCTCCAGAATCTCATCGTTTAGCAGGAAAAGCAGGGCCATAAGGAGACAATTTCGATGCAAGCATGCAGGGAGAGAATTAAATTGCTGAACAAACGAAGGGGCACTGGACACAACTTAGGAAGCTGTAAATGATGGTAGTTCAAAAGAACCTGGGAGCGAAATAGAATTAGCCACGTCAGGAAGTAGTCTGTCTGCTTATTTGTTTTTTTTTACAAAGAACAAACAAGAAAAAATAGGAAGGAGCCACTGAGTGCAGAAAATGTGAGGTGGGGATCAAGAGCCTGAGGCCAGAGAGGCCCGTGGGGTCTAGGCAGGGTAGGTTCAGAACAATGAGACCCCACTGTTGTGGCTTCACTCCTCTGCAGTCCCAAATCAATGTCAAGTACACGTGTAAATTTATCTTCAGGTATATGTGGACATTGTATTAATAAATTATGTGCATCGTATGGAAATGCACAAAGAAACGTGAGAGTATGGCATAAAGATAAAATACATAACATTTTAAATGTTTTTTATTCGGTGGGGGAAATGTATTTTATTGGTTGCATTTATAACTTTATCGTTAACTTCCCTATGATACAGAGCGAGGGACCTGGCATCAATATGTCTATTAAATATTGATAGAGCTCTACTGTTTTCTTACTTTCTAGATAGAAATACATATAAGTAGATGTTCTACTGGAGTCTCCTGCACTTGGGTGGATTTTGCCTGCTAACCTGGGACAGAGAAACTAGGTTATGTAAGGAATAACCCACATGAGAAATGACCGAGATGTAAGTAAAGCCGCGCTGTAGTAAGGAAGAAAACAGATACACCTACTGGATAAGTACCTAGGAGATAAGACCAATAGGACTTATGACTGGGTGAAGGGGGTTCATGAAGGTAAAGATTCTAGAACTGTGTTCTACAGGAGCCACTTGCCATAATAACACTTACTGAGTCTTAGCGAATAGTGTCAATTCGGATGTGCAGAAAGAGTAAAATGCATACTGGATTTTGAAAAATTAGTTCAGAAAACTGTAAAATATCTGATTAAATGTTTTAAAATTGATCATGTGACGATTAATGAGCAGAAACCTCATACAAACTACAGTTGGGAGGGCTGGGAAGGGGAGCAGCTCCAAGCCCTACCACTCACGGTCACAAACCCAACAGAAAGGCATTTTTTCTGTTCTGCTCCAGCAGAAAAGAAGATCTTCTCACCTGGTAACCACCCTGCCAATGAAAGGCTGTTACAGCTCAGCCAATAAAAAGCCACTGCACTTCAAACTTTCGGTTCCCTCCAATGGACTCTGTTTGCAGCAGCCCCTCTGAGTTCCTTTTCCTCCATAAAAGAATGTTTCTCCCCTTCATTCTCTGGACTTGTGCATGGTTCGCCATGAGAGCACATGTCTCGAATTGCAATTGTTTGCTGTTCACACAGAAACCCATTTTGCTGGAGAATTATCAGGCTATTTGTTTAAGGTCAAATGATCACAAGCTAAAATAATGATATTTTGAATATATTGGGTTAATAAAATCTATTTTAATGGTGATTTCACCTGCTTCCTTTCAGTTTCAATGTGGCAACCAGAAAATTTTAAATTATGTTTTTATTGGACTTTGTGCTGCTCCGGAAGATTCTGAAACTCCTGGGGCTACCAACTCAGAAGGAATAGAGAAGGAGGATCATGTTTTTGAAAAGTAGGGGAGCCGATGATGAATTCAGCCAAGGCCATGGTGAATCTGATGGAGCTTTGGGGACTGTGCATAGAAGGGACCTGAAACCTGAAGCAAACGGAGTGGTTAGGACTGGAGGTGGAGATGTGCCTGACTGACATCGGCACTGAGTGAAACAGGTTCAGGCAGAGTCATGGGGAAACACCAACATTTAAAAGGTGGTCAGGAAAGTGAGAAGAGATGTCAGAAAAACAAAAGCAGTGAGGTCATGGAAGTCCACGGCAAGGTGAAGTTCAAGGAGGCATGGCTAGGAGTGTCAGCTTCAGCCCATACAGGGACCTTAAAGTGCAAGGCAGACGTTAGTGTCTTTAGCGGTGCCTGTCGCAGTGTGGTAGTGCGCTCAGTCGGCGTCCCTAGGGTTGAAAAGCGAAGGAAAGTGAAGAATGGAGACAATGACAATAAAGAGCTCTTCCCAGAGCAGCATGGAAGACAGTTAAAGTCAGGAAACTGAATAGACACGGGGCTGCTGCTTCTGTTTTTGTTTGGGGATTTCTTATGGCAACAATTGAGCACATTTATTGCCGGGGGAGGGGATAAGTGGTGGAGAGTAAGAGGTTGGTGACATAGGAGAGACAAGACAAGGATGAAGAAGATGGGCATGGACGGGATGAAGAAGCCAGGACAGGGCTGCCCTGGAGCAGGACAGGAGCGGCCTCATCTTGTGAGCCTGGGGGAGCAAGGTCAGGTGCAGATCCTCTGGGAGGAGGGGGCAGAACATTTGGGAAGGTTATATTTGACCTTTCCAGCATTCATGGTAAGAAAAAAGAGACTAAATCATCTGCAGGTGAGCGAGGGTGGGAGCAGTTGGACAGAAGGCCTGAGGACAGTGCGAAGTATTGGGACAAAGGGCAACTGAATGAAAGTCAACGTAACTGGAATTAGTAAGGAATGGCGGACAAAACACAACACTGAAAAACTCCCAGAAGATAATATAAGGGGGAAATCCAGGTGACCTTGAGGATGGTGATGTCTCTTCAGAGAAAACACCAAAGACACAATTCATGAAGGAAATAAATTATAAGCTAGACTTCCTTAAAATTAAAAACTCCTACTCTATAAAAGACAGTATCAACAGAATTAGATGACGAGTCACAGACTGGTGGAAGATATTTGCAAAAGACAGATCTGACAAAGGAATGTTATCCAAAATTTAGAGCAGCAACAACAACAACAACAAAAAAAAAAAAAACCCCTTAAAACTCAGTAAGAAAACAACCTGATTAAAAAGTAGCCAAAGACTTTAACAGACATCTCACCAAAGAAGATACACAGATGGCAAACAAGCATATGATGAGGCACTCTGCATCATATGTCATCAGGGAAATGCAAATTCAAACAACAATGAAATACCACTCCATGCCTATTAGAACAGCCAAAATCCAGAACATCAACACCACCAAATGATGACCAGGAATGTGGCACAACAAGAGGGTGGGAATGCAAAATGGCACAATTACTTCAGAAGACAGTTTGGTGCTCCTTTGGTATTCTCCCCAAAGAGCTGAAAACGTACATACACACATGTATATTTCTAGCAGATTTATTCATAACTGCCAAAACTGGAAGCAACCAAGATGTCCTTCAGTGGGGGGAATGGATAAATCAATTGTGGTCCATCCAGACAGTGGAATATTATTGAGCATTAAGAATAAAGGAGCTATCAAGCCATGAAAAGACACGAAGGAAACTTGAATGATTATGACTGAGTGAAAGAAGGCAATCTGAAAGGCCTACATGCTACATGATTCCAATTGTGTCACATTCTGGAAAAGGCCAAACCACGGAGACAATTAAAAGGGCAGTGGCTGCCAGGGGTAGGGGAGGGGAGGAAGAGATGAATAGGCAGAGCACAGAGGGTCTTCAGGGCAGTGAAAATACTACCAGTGATAATATAGCGGTGGATACATGTCATTATACTCTTGTCCAAACCCATAGAAGGTACAGGATCAAGAGTGAACCCTAAGGTAAACTATGAACTTTGGGTGATCACAATATATCGACATAGATTCATTCTTGATTAAAACAAAAAACAACTATCGTTCTGGTGAGTGATGCTGAAATTGGGGGAGGTTACGCATGGGGAGAGAGGTATATGAAAAATCTCTGTGCCTTCCTCTCAATTCCTTGTAAACTTAAAACTGCTCTAAAATAATAATGTCCTTTAAAAAATGGTTGAAAGCGGAGGATGAAGATCACAGACTTGCAGGAACATAACGGCACAGCTGCATTATTGCCTCCAGCTGCGCTCTGCACACCTGATGTAAAAGATGAGAAGATGAATGGGAACTGACCCAGGGTGCTGAATTCTGAACCCAAGTGACCTGAGTCCGAGGGTGGAAAGATGAGGAAGGTTTGGGGCAAGAGACTAATTCAAGGGATGACACAGTCAACCTAGGCAGAGGGGCTGAGAGAGACAGACAATGAGAAGGTAAGGACCAGAGAAACCAATGAGGTGGGGGGAAAAAAACCCAGATACTATGTAAATAAAGGCAAGAATGGAGTTCAGGGGATTTACAATGATGTGAAGCAATAAACTGCCTGATTTTACTGGTACCATTGAATTAATCTCCCAAAGATGCACCACTGTTTCCAGGAAAATTGAATGTTATAACCAAGAAGTGATATTTACTGAACATCGTTTTACCCAGTGGATACATTTCATTGAGCTATATGGAAATTATGAGTGACAAATAGTTAAATTTGTAAAGAATTGACATAAAGATTAATTAGAATAGATCATTACATTCTGCGACATTATGGTCACATGCATTGTGAGAGGCTTTCTCACTCGGAGAGAAGAAAGAAAGAGAGGACGACAGCTACAGGTTGTGAGGACACGTGGCCCACACCCCTTCAGTGACATCCATAGACGTGTGTTCAGCACTGAACACTGTTGCCGAGTGAGTTGCTGTCATAGAAAGTTGAAGACACTCCATTCCAATCCCAGCCCTTTCTTTTCCAACAGAGAAGCATATTTGCCACAAATGGATTTCTGTTTTCCCCAACAACAGTCAGCTCAAAACAAGAATCAAGACAAAACAATTCCAGGACTTCCGGCCAAGATGGAGGCATAGGTAGACACACTGTGCCTCCTCGCACAACCAAAAGAACGACAACAACAAATTTAAAAACAAAAAACAACGAGAACTGCCAGAAAATCGAACTGTATGGAAGTCCAACAACCAAGGAGTTAAAGAAGAAACACTAACCCAGAGTGGTAGGAGGGGCAGAGACCAGTAGCCAGGCGGAGAGGACTCACGGCAAGGGGGCAGCTGGAGGATCAGTTGGGCAGCCGATTGTGGACTGGGAGGTGCCACATTCGCATGTGGATAAACCCGGAGGAACAACTGGAGAGCAAGATAGACCACACAATCCAGGATCCCAGCAGGGGAAATAAAGCCTCAAATCTCTGACTGAAAACACCTGTGGGGGTTGCGGCAGCAGCGGGAGAAACTCCTACCTCACAGGAGAGTCCGTTGGAGAGACCCACGAGGTCCTAGAATGTACACAAGCCCACTCACCTGGGAATCAGCACCAGAAGGGCCCAATTTGCTTGTGGGTAGCAGGGGAAGTGACTGAAAACTGGCAGAGAGCCGAGTAAGAGGCATTGCTCCCTCTCTGACCCCTCCCCCACATACAGCATCACAATGAGGCGACTGTGGGAGGCCCTGCCCTGGTGAATACCTAAGACTCTGCCTCTTACTATGTCAAAGGAGCGCCGAAACAAACAAACAAACAAACAAAAAGGCCCAAATGAAAGAAGAGATCAAAGCTCCAGGAAAAATACAACTAAGTGATGAAGAGATAGCCAACCTATCAGATGCACAGTTCAAAACACTGGTAATCAGGATGCTCACAGAATTGGTTGAATTTGGTCACAAATTAGATAAACAAATGAAGGCTATGCTAAGTGAAATAAAGGAAAATGTACAGGGAGCCAACAGTGATGGTAAGGAAACCGGGACTCAAATCAACGGTGTGGACCAGAAGGAAGAAAGAAACATTCAACCACAACACAATGAAGAAACAAGAATTCAAAAAAATGAGGAGAGGCTTAGGAACCTCCAGGATGTCTTTAAACATTCCAATATCCGAATCATAGGGGTGCCAGAAGGAGAAGAGGAACAGAAAGGAATTGAAAACTTATTTGAACAAATAATGAAGGAGAACTTTCCTAACTTGGCAAAGGAAATAGACTTCCAGGGAGTCCAAGAAGCTCAGAGAGTCCCAAAGAAGTTGGACCCAAGGAGGAACATACCAAGGCACATCATAATTACATTAGCCAAGATTAAAGAGAAGGAGAGAATCTTAAAAGCAGCAAGAGGAAAGGAGACAGTTACCTACAAAGGCGTGCCCATAAGACTGTTGGTTGAT
>VMDR010002813.1:0-82979 GCA_007922815.1 Macrotus californicus
AGTAATTTTACAAGGGTCACAGAACCAGTAAATTGGAGAGACAAGACTGGGACACAGGATTCCATTGCCCTTTGTACTGCCCAGTATGTGGGTGAGTGTGAGTATTGTTCTGTTTTTACTACCGAAGAGATTGACTTGAGTCCTGTTGTTAAGCAGGACTTGCTCAAAGAATGAGATAAAGAGATAAAGCCATAGCCACAGGATGGAACTTGGTGGGGGGTGGGTTAGAGAACCTGACAGGGAGCCTGACCATTTCTTCTGACTCAGGTACCCTCCCTGCCTTTGCAGATGCTGCTGGCTTACACCTCTGGTTCCACCCACCCATTTCTCTTAGTATTAAAAAAAAAATTATTTCTGCTGGAACTGGGCAAGTTAATTTCTCAAGATATCTTTCTCAGGGCTTCCTGGTACTCAGATGGGGAAAGTGAAATAAAATAAGAATGTGCAGGGAATGTAAGGCTTAATCAGAATGGTGATGAGAAGCAAATTGAATTAACATTTATAGAATATATTTCATGCCAGGCCTTATGTGCTTAGGCACTTAATGTATGTTTTCCTATATAATCCTTCTCTCAGCCCCATGAAGTTTAGGTATTATAACCTCTAAATACACTTGAAGAAACTGAGATTGTGATGTTTAATCTCCTACGCTGATATGTTCCTGAAACAGGAGAACCCAGATTCCCTGGCTTCTGAGACCATGTGTGTTGCCTGGGCAGCAGGCAGAGAGGAAAGGGAGTGTAGAATAGAGAAAAAGGGAAGTTCTCTGGAGGCCATGAAATGGAAAGAAACTTCTTCCTAGGGGTAGAAATAACAATGACTCCCCTAAAATATGCTTTGAAATTAAAATGGCATCAGAAAACCTTTGTAACTCAGGCCCTCTCAAATGTACAGCCCTGTCTTCTGTTCCTGCCAGCGCTAGGGGGAGGTAGGATGTCCTGGAACCAAGGAAGAAAGGATTTTGATGGAGAAAGAGTGGTTATTTGCATTAAATGCTCTTTAGAGGTCAAAGCAGTGACCACGAAATTTGGTAGTGTTGAGACTCTGAACAGTTTTAGTGGAGTGTTGAGGGTAGAAGCCTGCCTGGAGTGAACGGAGGGAGTGAGAAGTGAAAATATGAGGAGTGTAGACAACTTTTTCAAGAGGTTTTGCTGCAAAGAGAAGCAGAGACATTGGGGCTGAAGTAGCTGGAAGGAGACATGAGATCAAGAGGGAGTTAATTCATTTTGTCACACCCCCCTTTTTTTCCCTTAAGATGGGAAATTCTAGAATGTTGATTCTCAGATGTGGCCTCTGGATCAACTGGGAATTTTTTCGAAAGGCAGACTCTCAGGTCCCCATCCCAAACCTACTGAATCAGAACCTGCGTTTTAATGAGACCCCCGGCTGATGCATGCACGTTCAAGTCTGAGAAGCGCTGCTCGAGGGGGTGGCGTCTCACGCTGTCTGTGATGCAGGGCCAGTTTTTTCCTAATCAGTCTGGGATCTACATGTGGCACTACTACGTCTGATTTGTATGTAGCTAACTCCTCCTGTGACTCACGATGGGAGTTTATCAACACCCTCCCTGGTTTAGACCATGTTTTATAGGTTCACTGTTCGTCTGCGTGGATGTTGTAGCAATGTCATCTTGCTACAGAAATGTCTAAATGCTTGATCTCAGTTTCTGTAATTCTAATGGTTTGTGAACCAGTGCTGGTTTGTGGGCCACGCTTCAAGTAGGATGTTTGTATGCTGATGAGCATGAGTATCTAAAGAGAGAAAAATGATGATGTAAGAGAGAGTGGGGATAATTGCATATAAAGATAAGAGGGAATCGGGTCCATTAAAGAAGGTTAATTCAGGTAGAGTACCTAGAATGGTGCTTGGTGCCTGGTACATAGTAGGTGCCCTGTATGCACCCAGTATTGTTAGCTGTTATTTCCATCATCATTCCTGGACCACAGAACTGGACCCTTTACTGATCTCGTCATCATTTTTACCTCTTTCCATATATTGTCCATACTGAAGCCAAAGTGATCTATTTGAAAAGTACACACTTTAGCCTTATTTAACCCCTAAATGACTTCCTATAGTTCTTTGAATAAAGACCCAAATCCGTAATTTGGCCTCCAAGGGCTTGCATGGTGTGGCTCTCTCCATCTGTCTCCTCATGTGTCTGGTTGGCCTCCTGCTTTGGTCACACAGATCTGCTGGGCTTCCTCACACTTACCGTGCTTCCTCTTCTCTATGGAATGTTCTCACCACTAGTGGGAGGTCAGTTTCTTTTAGTTGTGTTTCATATAATTTATACTTAATAGTATGATCTTTCATCAGCATTTTTCTGTTGCACTGTACAGCAACTACCATGAAGGCAGGTCTTTCTGCTCACTGTTTTATCTCCAGCGTGTAAACTCAGAGGTTGATATTTGAATGACTGACTGAATGAACGAATAAACTACCCATCAATCTTAGGTTTGTGATGTTGGGGCTGTGGGTCAGGACTAGCTTTCTTGAGGGTAAGATTTGAGAGGTAATTCCTTAGAGAGGTGGTATAATGGAGAGGAGAAAGGAAAATTAGGGGCACAGATACTTAGTTGAAAATTTACTTATCTGCTGCCACTTATCAGCTAGCTATATGACTTTGAGCCTTTACTTCTTCCTCATTTATAAAGTAGACACAGTATTATTTACCTGATAGGGTTACTCTGGAGATTAAATTAGGTAATAAAAGCACTTTTGGTTCCTTTCTCTCCTAAGGGAAATTGCTGTGACTTGCTGTTTAATTATATTTGACATTACCTGCTTTTATCCTTGTGGCACCACGATGTGCTAGTCATAGACTTCTAGAGGTTAAAGGGAGCCAGCATGTTTTTCTGATTTAGCCAGCTTTCCTAAAACAGGTGAGCTACCACACTTTTATTCCTGGTTCTTTTGCAAAGCCACAAACATGGGCCAATTGCAAAGAAGCCTAGTCTCTAATTATAGACTACTTGTTAGAAAAGAGAAACAGCAGAGCCAGGTGGCGATCCTTGAGGGCCTGCTTTTAAATAGATACCTCCATTGCAAGCGAGTCTTATCAATTGTTTATTAATAGTGCTTCCAAAGTTCTTGAAAGTTCTTAATCCTTTCTTTCCAGTTTCAGTCTTGCTTGTGCTTATACTCTTCGTTCTTTGTTAGGTAAGGTTTCTTTGGGAAAGTGAGGTTTTTTTAGTGAGGTGAAATAACCCCTGAAGCTTAGAGATGGGATTACTGGATCCTAATCCTATCTCTATTTCTAGTTTCCTAAAAGGTTCACAAGTCTCTTGTCTGTTTGTTCATCTGTCATATGGCAGGGGAGGAGGGCGGGGAAGATAAGAGTATCTGCCTCTTCATCCTATGAGTTACATGGATAGAAAAAGTTATCCTGGGGCCCTGGACAGGTCGCTCAGTTGGTTGGAGTGTTGTCCTGATACACTCAGGGTTGCAAGTTCTGTCCCGGGTTGGGCACATACAAGAGCCAACCAGTGAAAGTATAAACAAGTGGAACAACAAATTGTTCTCTCTCTCTTCCTGTCTGTCTAAAGAACAGTAACAGAAAGATGAAGGTCACAGTTACTCAAAATAAAACTTAAAATAAAGTTATCCTGGGAGAATTAAAAGCAGAAAAGTATTATTTTAGCAGTCTTCCATCATAGATAGGTATTGAAATTGCTTTTAACATAATTTTGAAATTACTGATACTTTTAAATTAATTTATTTAAGAAATTTGAATAGTTGTATACCTGTGAGATATTCTAAGGAATCAAGTGTATTGTTTCCTTGTCTGCCATTTGAGACCTATTATTTATAGTTTCTTTAAAGGCAGATGGAGATAACATGGATAAAGATGTCATGCATATTATATTGTTTTTTAAGATAATTTTTATTTTTCAAGTATAGTTGATGTAATATAGTTGATATATTACATTTATATAACTTATGAAGTGATTACCCCAATAAAACTAGTACCCATCTGACCCCATACATAGTTATTACAATATCACTGACTATATTCCCTATGCTGTACTTTACATTCCCATGACTGTTTTGTAACTACTAATTTGTACTTCTTTTTAAAACATTTTATTTATTTATTTACTTTTAGAGAGAGGGGAAGGGAGGAAGAAAGAGAGGGAGAGAAAAACATCAATCAGTTACCTCTCACATGCACCCTGACTGGGGCCCGAACCCGCAACCTACGCATGTGCCCTGACTGAGAATTGAACCGCTGACATTTCACCTTGTGGGATGACACCCAACCAACCGAGCCACACCAGTCAGGGCCAATTTGTATTCTTAATCTTTTTTACCTTTTCCACTCAGTCCCCCAAACTCCTTCCCCTCTGGCAACCATCAAAATGTTCTTTTATATTCTGCTTTTTTGTTTATTTTGTTTTTCAGATTCCACATATATGTGAAATCATGGTATCTGTCTTTCTCTGACTTTTTCTCAGTACAACACCCGCTAGGGCTGAGTCATATTTCATGTATTCACTACTTCTTTGTCACTGAAGTTGCGTCAGTATCTAGGCTGTTGTAAATAATGCTGCACTGAATATATGGATGTGTGTCTGATTCAGTGTGTGGGTTTCTTTGGAAAAATACCAAAGAAAATACCAAAAATACCAAAGTGGAATTGCTGGGTCCTTCTTTGTTTCTTGTTACGGACTTTGCTTTAAAGTCTGTTTTGTCTGGTGTAAGTACTACTACCCCAGCTTTTTTGTTTGTTTGTTTGCATTTTCATGAAATGTCTTTTTCCATTCCTTTACTTTCAGCCTGTGTGTGTCTTTAAATCTGAAGGGAGTCTCATGTAGATAGCACATGTTAATGGTCTTGTTTTCTTATCCATTCAGCCACCTTTGTCTTTTGATGAGAGCATTTCATCCATTTGCATTTAAAGTAATTGTTGATAATATATGTTTATTACTATTTTATAGTTCATATTTTTTAATATTATTTTTTACCTTCTTCTTAAAGATGGCCCTTTAACATTTCATATAATACTGGTGCGGTGGTGATGAACTCCTTTAGCTTTGTCTCATCTGGGAAGCTCTTTTGTGTCCTTCTATTCTAAATGACAACTTGGCTGAGTAG
The DNA here is from genome assembly GCA_007922815.1 of Macrotus californicus. Taxonomy (NCBI): domain Eukaryota; kingdom Metazoa; phylum Chordata; class Mammalia; order Chiroptera; family Phyllostomidae; genus Macrotus; species Macrotus californicus. The sequence continues at coordinate 5,095 of VMDR010002813.1, forward strand.
AGTATTTTCAGCTGTAGGTCCTTGTTTTGCATCACTTTGAATATTTGTTGCCAGTCCCTCACAGTCTTATGGGAGCTCCATTCTAGATAACTAACTGCTTTTCTCTTGCTGCTTTTAAGATTCTCTCTTTGTCTTTAACCTTTACCATTTTAATTATGATGTGTCTTGGTGTGGATCTCTTTGGGTAAATACTGTTTGGATGGGGTCGGGTCTCAGGGAATCACCAGAGCAGGGCGAACGTGTTAGCCAGGCTGATGGAGACTTAGCTGTGATCCCTGCTTGCTGGCTCTGTGGTGGTGGTGGTGGTGGTGGTGGTGGTGGTGGTGGTGGTGGTGGGGGCGGCTCAGCAAAGGAACAAGTGGCTCTGCCAGCTCGTCTGTCTGGAAGAGAGCTGTCCTTCTAGCCCTTGCCCCAAAGCCAGACAGTTCAGTTCCTGATGTTTTTGGAGCTGCTGCCCCAGTGCTGGAGCTCAGAGGGATTGAGTCCGAGTAAGTCTGAGTACAGGCCCTTTAACTGTTTGAGTCCCAGGGGGTATTGTCAGCAGCGCAATCGTGCTGCTTGGGACTCAAACGGTTAAGAGGAACACCTGGGACTCTGGAAGCCCTCCTTCTCACTCAGCCACAATCTCTGCTGGTTTTCACAGCCAGAAGTTAAGGGGACTTCTCTTCCTGGCACTGGAACCCTTGGCTGGGGAGCCCATTCTGGGACTGGGATCCCTCGCTCTTCAGGGAGGACCTCCAGAGCTGCAGCCCAGATGTCCCTCCCAATTTTCAGCCACCACATGTGGGTGTGGGACCAACCTGCTCTCTGCCTCTGCCCCTCCTCCAAGTCTGGATGTGGCATCTTCTGAATGTCTTTAGTTGTAGGACTTCTGTTCAGCTAGATTTTAGGTAGTTCTCAACGTTGGTTGTTTTGTAAATAGTTGATTTGTAATTTTGATGTGACTGTGGTTATGTACTCTGCTCTCTTGACTGAAAGCTCAAGATGTATACATACTGTTATTGGAAAGGACCTTAGATATCATTTCATCTGACTTTTTGTTCATCTGATGAAACTGAGACCCAGAGAGTTCTGAGGTCTGACAGTGTGTTAGTGGCAGAACTCCTGGTTCAAGGTTCTTTATTACACTTAGGGGGCACCTCTTCTTCTGTTTCCCACTTTAGTCGGAGAAGAGCACTTGCTGTGGATTCTCTTCCCTCGTGGGCAGGTGGGTGGGATGTGGGAGATGAGAGAAGAGACTGGCTTATAGACATTGACACGTCTTCCGCCGGTCATGTGTCTTCCTCCACTTTCTCCCGGACTGTCTTGAACTCCAACATGAGGTGCCTTCGCTGTGGGAAGCTGGTCAGTGATGGCATTCAGAGTAGCTGCTTTTACCAACCTAGGCGACACTGGTTGGCTCTCACTAGCCTGCTGGCACTCTTCAGCCACAGACCCAGTGCACCGATTGATCGGTTTCACCCCACCCTGCCTGTTTACCAGGTTGGCTTTTTGGTGAGAGATCGCATAGGGCAGAAAAAAATGGAAAATTCTTCTGGTTTTTTTCCTGAACAATCTTAAGGATGCTACCTCAGCAACTCTAGGGGAAAAAAACAACTGTTTCCTGGTTGTCAGTATACACAATAGGGCACTAGATTTGATTTCTAGGACTTTGGATATTATGGTTATTTCACATTTAAATTTTCATCCTACCCCCTTATTTTCCACCTTTATACTTTCTTACCGCTTATGTCTGGGTGACCTCAAGAGGTTAATTAGTAGATGAGGGGTGGCCAATTCAACAGAATTGCAGGTAGTGATTGCTCTGTGATCCCCAGTCATTTGGGTTCTCCCTGAGGTCAGTTTTTCTGATGAGAGAAAGTAAAGTGGTCCTTGTGCACACTCAGCTGAAGGGCCTGAGTCGGTGGCTCTAGAGACTGCAGATGACTCAGTTATTTCAGTTTCGATGGTTTCTATTGATCTGTCTTCCAGATCCATTGATTCTTCTTTCTGTCAACTCCGTTCTGTTCTTAAGCTCATTCAGTGAATTAAAAAAATTTGAGGTACTGCTTTTCTGTTCTAAAATTGCCACTTTGGAAATGTATACTTGAAACCTACACAATCTTATTAACCAATGTCACCCCAATAAATTTAATAAAAAAGAAAAAATAAAGTTGCCACTTAAAAAATTTTTTTCATTTCTCTGCTTAGTTATAATAGCTGTTTTAATATTCTTGTCTGATAATTCCAACATCTGGATCATCTTGGAACGGCCCCCTGCTGATTGTCTTTCCCCTTGCAAAAAGGTTTACTTTCTAGTTCTTTATGTAATTTGAGTTCTATCCTGATCATAAGTGAACGTGAATGTTATATTGTGGAGACTCTGGCTTCTGTTGGTGTTTTCATGCTCATAGGCAGTTAATTTGGTTAAAACGGCAAACTCTGTCTTAACCTGTGGTAGGTGGCAGTTCAAATTTCAGTCTGGCTCTCTTGTCCTTCGCTAAGGTGCTTGGGTTCTGCCCTGTGCATGGGTGGTTCAGGGGTCAGCTAGAGATCGGAGCAGAGTTCACACACAGAACCTGGGACTCTCCTTCTGTGGCTCTCTATTACTGGCTGTGGCTGCTCTGTCTTCGGTTCCTCTGGACAGAAAGCCTAGGGTTTTTTTTTTATTTTTTTATTTTTATTGTAACTACGGCTGGACCACCCTTAGGTCAAAGCTCTAAAAATGGGAAATTCATCTCATGCTAGTTCCTTCTAATTTTCAACTTCTGTCCCAAATCTGCCAGCCTTTGTTCACTTCAGATTGTTAAAAAAATTTTATCCAGAGTTTATAGTTATCTGTGGGAAGATTATACTGGAAGCAGAATTAATTACCTACTAGCATTTTTATCTTATCAAAGTGTTTTGGGGACAAAATTAATACATATTTAAGAGAACTTTAATCTTTAGCAGTCATATGAGGTTGGACTGATGTATTTCTTTCTTTAAAATGAATTTTATTTTTTGTTTTAGAGAGAGGGGAGGGGAGGGAGAAGGAGAGAGAGAGAAACATTGGTGTGAGAGAGAGACATTGACCATCTGCCCCTTGTACACATTCCGACTGGGGATCAAACCGCAATCTAGGCACGTGTCCTGATCAAGAATCAAACTGGCGACCCCTCAGTGTGCGGGATGATGCTCAGCCAACTGAGCCACCAGCCTGGGCTCTATTTTCTAAAAAAATATTAGCTGCATTTCTTTTTATTTAATCCTCACTGGAAGATATGCTTATTGATTTTAGAGAGAGAGGAATGGGGTGGGGAGAGAGAGAAACATCGATGTGAGAGAAACATCGATTGGTTGCCTCATGTATGCGCCTTACAGGGGATCAAGTCCGCAAACATAGGTATGTGCTCTGACCAGGGATCAAACCTGCAACCTTTTGGTGTATGGGACGACGCTCCAACCAACTGAGCCACCTGGCCAGGGCTGGGCCGATGGATTTCTTCAGTGTGGCTTGTTAATGATCTCAGGTGGACTCAACCATATTCACTTCAACTTGCTTTGCAACTTTGGGCAAGTCAGTCTCTTTTCCTCTCTGGGACTCACCTTCTCCTCTGGAAAATGAGGCAGCTGGACTCACTGACCATATAGTCTGTAAGGGTCCTTTCATCTTTGTTTCTCCATAGACAGACCCATGCACATTGCTGTCACCACCAACAGTAACAAGAAGCACAGAAAAGATGCCCAAGGGAAGTGATGTGGGTGGGTTTGTCAGGGTGGAAATCTCTCTGAAGGGGCAGCACAAGAGTGTTTACAGTCATCCTCTTGTTTCTGGGGACAGAAGGCTAGTTCGCTGAGGATGCAAGAAGTAAAAGACATTCAGAAGCAAAGGAAAGAAGCCATTTACTGCGTGCTCCCACCCCTCCGAAATAGGAGAGAATGGAGACAGTTGAAAACAAATCAGGATCATCCGGAGTTCCTGTTGGCTTGGTTTTTGCCTGTGCATTCTCTCCTGTTTGAAGAAAATAGCCCCCTAGGCCTTAGGAATATGCTAACAAATTTGGCAGTAGGTGGTAGGGGCAGTAGCTGTTAGTAGGGGAGCTGCTTTCACTGTTAGGGCTGCAGAGCCTTTAGTGGAGGTAGGTCAGACTTACGTGTCCACTTCTTAGAGGTCAGAATTTGTATGTGGGAGAAGCTCTAGTTTGTGCAGAGCAGAGTGTGTGTGTGTGTGTGTGTGTGTGTGTGTGTGTGTGTGTGTGTGTAAGGTTGGTGGAGAGGGGGAAAGAGATGATGGGCGAAGGCGGGACAGACGGCCTGTGGCCCAGCTCTGAAGCTGTTGGAATAGCAGTCACACTTACTCTACTTAAGAGTCCTTTTAAAAGTGTTTGTGGGAGGGAGAGAAAGCTAAAGCTTCTCCCTCACTCACCCAGGCCATCCCTCAGGTGCTGCCCCTGGTGTAGGTCCTTTTTTCTGGCTGTTTCCATTGCTTATCAATAATTCTTCCTTTAGGTCTTACTGGCTTGAGGCATCAGGCCCTCATCTTTTTTAAAAAAGCCATTAAAAGCTGTGATTTTATTATTTCTCTATCTTAATTCTAGCCTTCTAGCTCTCTAGGGGGATACAGGTAGGGATAGATTCTGTTGTGTACCTGTCATGGTATTGGTGGTGGAGGTGTGGAAATCACATTACAGGGACAGATTACATAGGAAGGCAGGGGTGGTCTGCAGGCTGTGGGAGGGAGGGGTGGGGCAGCTGTGATGGAATGGGAGGGGATAGTCTGAGTGGAAGGACGTGTACAAAAGCTGTAGTTTTATCACTAGCGTAGCTGTCTTTCTGTGCTTCCTCAAAACTAGGATACACAGAATTTTTTAAAAATGCCGAACCATATATTTTTTTATTTTATTAAATTTACTGGGATGGCTCTTGCAGGGTGGCTCAGTTAGTTAGAGAGGCATCCTATATGCCAAAAGGTTGTAGGTTGATCCTTGGTCAGGGTACATACCTAGGTCGTGGGTGAGATCCCTGGTCAGGGCATGTTTGAGAGGCAGTCGATTGATGTTGCTCTCTGACATCGATGTTTCTCTCTCTTCCCCTTCCTCTCTCTCTAAAATGAAGGAGCATGTCCTTGTGTGAGGATATAAAAAACAAATTTATTGGGGTGACATCAGTTAATAGGGTCATATAGGTTTCAAGTATACATATCTATTGTACATGATCTGTGTGTTGCATTGTGTGCCCACCACCCAAAGTCAGATCATCTTCTGTCGCTCTATACCTGACTCCCTTCCCTCTGGTAATCACCTTCCTGTTGTCTGTGTCTGTGAGTTTCCGTTTCATATCCCACATATGTGTGAAATCATGGTTTTTAGCTTGTTCTGACATTTCACTCAGCATTTATTCTCAAGGTCCATCTATTGTTGCTGCAAATGGCAGTGTTTCATCTTTCCTTATGACTGAACAGTATTCTGTAGTACATGTGTACCGTATCATCTTTATCCAGTCCTCTGTCGAAGGACACTTCGGTTGTCTCCATGTCTTAGCCATCGAGAATAATGCTGCAGGGAACACGGGTGCGTGAATCTTGGCAAATGTTTTTGAGTTTTTCGGGTAGATACCCAGAGGAGAGATTGCTGGGTCATATGGTAATTCTATTTTTGTTTTTTTTGAGGAACCTCTATACTTTTTTCCATAGTGGCTGTACCAGTTTCCATTCCCACCAGCAATGAATGGGGGTTCCTTTTTCTCCACAGCCTCTCCAAAACTTGTTCTTCTACCTGTCTTGCTGATAACAGCCATTCTAACAGGTGTGCGGTGATGTCTCATTGTAATTTTGATTTGTATTTCCCTAATAGCTAGTGAAGTTGAACATCTTTTTCATATATCTGATGGCCATTTGTATGTCTTCTTGGGGGAGGTGTCTACTCAGGTCCTCTGCCCATTTTTTAATTGGATTGTTTGTTTGTTGTTGAGTTGCATAAGTTCTTTTTTCAGAAATTCATTCTATCTATCAATCTATTTTTAGAGAGAGGGGAAGGGAGGGAGAAAGAGATCCAGAGAAACTTTGATCTGTTGCCTCTCTGACACCCCCAACCCAGGGACCTGGCCCTCAACCGGACGGACATATGCCCTGACCGGGAATCAAACCAGCGACTGTTCAGTTTGTGAGATGTCTCTCAACCCACTGAACCACACCAGTCAGGGCTTGTATGAGTTCTTTATATATTTTGGATGTGAACCAGTTGTTGGAGCTGTTGTTTGCAAATATTATCTCCCATTCGGTTGGTTGCTTTTTTGTTTTGTTGTCTGTTCCTTTTGCTGTGCAGAAGCCTTTTAGTTTGATACAGTCCCATTCATTTATTTTTGCCTTTACTTCCCTTGCCTTTGAGGTCAAATTTATAAAAAGTTCTCTATGACCAAGGTCTATAAGTTTAGTGTCTTCTATGTTTTCTTCTATGTTCTTTATTGTTTCAGGTCTTATATTTAGGTTTTTGATCCATTTTGAATTCATTTTTGTACAAGAGGACAAACTATAATCTGGTTTCATTCTTTTGCACGTGGGTTTCCAGTTCTCCAGCACTGTTTATTGAAGAGGCTTTCTTTTCTCCATTGTGTATTTTTGGCTCCTTTGTCAAAAATTATTTGCCCCCATATACCTGCAGTTTTATTTCTGGGCTCTCAGTTCTGTTCCATTGTAGATAGAAATTTGACCCAGATCCTCTGCCTTCGGTAACTTATTTTATGGGTAAGATTAAATGGGTTAGTAGGCTTTTCAGCTCTCTTGCAGAAAGAAGGCTCGTTACAAAACCAAAGGGTAAGTTTGCAGACAGAGAAGCTCTACTTTTAGTTTTAATCAATACTGAGTTGTTCAGGGTCCTTTTGAGGACCCAGTCTAAAAGGCAACCCAGTGAGGGACAGCATGGTGAAGGGGCTTTTGAGGTCAGGCAGACTTGAGTTTTAAATCCTGACTGCCACTTACCAGTGAGCTGTGAGACCTTGGACAAGTCACTTGACTTCTTGAAATTAAGATTATCTACAAGGGAGCAGCATCATTGTGTTATTGGCTTATAAAACACACAATATATTGTGTGGGCTGTGGTAGATACCCAGCTGATGTTTGTTCTTACCCACCTTCTAGAACATCTTATTTTTAGTAGAATCCTGGCTTTAGTTTTAAGCAATTGTGTGACTCACCCTTTCCAAGCTTCAGTTTCTTAAAACGAGGGCATTTAACTAGTTGATTTCTAGATCCTTCCCAGCTGTAAGATGTCACATGAAGTTTTAGACTGTTGAGGAATGTGTAGGTCTATGAATTTAAGGAAAGACAATGTAGCCTACACTGGGGCTGTATTATCTGAGAGGAAAGGGGAGGTCTCTTGGAGCCAAACTCCCTTCTCCCCTGGGAAGGAGACAGCCAGCTTCCTTCAGAGCAAGTGGCATCTGGACTCGGATTCTGCCTGGTCTCTTTCCTGACAGTGCACTGTATGTGACAGCCTTTGGGACAGGCCTTTGGTTCAGCTCGCTCAGCCTTGGTGCGATTCATGTTTTACCTCTCTCCCTTCCTTTTTATATTCTGTCCAGGTCAAGAGGCACCTGTCATTGAAAGATAGTGAGTGACTTTCCAGGACAAGAACCAATCGGGGGGAGCAGCCAGAAGCATTGACTGAAAGCTTCAAGTTCCTAAATGGTAAGTATATTGTGCAGGGAAACCTGGCCACACTGATAGCATTGGGTAGTTTATGAAGTCCGCAATTTTTCCACCACTACGAGAGAGGGAGGAAAGTCAGTATTTGTTTATGACCATTATCAACCATATACTATGCTAAGTACTTCACATGAGGGAATGAACTTAGAGAGGTTAAATAACTTCTCCGAGTTCACATAGATAGTAAATGGTAGGACTAGATTTCAAACCTGAATTATTTTCATTGTACTTTTAACATCTCTTGAGAATGTTGATTTTTAAAAAAGGATTTTATTTATTTATTTTTAGAGAGAGGGGAAGGGAGGTAGAAAGAGAAGGGGAGAAACATCAGTGTGTGGTTGCCTCTTGAGTGCCCCCCTCTACTGGGGACCTGGCCCACAACACAGGCATGTGCCCTGACTGGGAATCGAACTGGCGACCCTTTGGTTTGCAGCCTGCACTCAATTCACTGAGCCACACCAGCCAGGGCAGAGAAAGTTAATTTGTGGTTGAGGTGGTGACTGACTTAACCTTAAAAAGCAAAGCAAAATTAAAAAAAAAACTTCAATAGCTCCTTTCCTTAGGGTTTTGTGTGCCAGTATTTTATTGGTTGATGTTGACCATGGCCATGGAGATAATGAAATAAAAGAAACTTGAGCAGGGAGTACGCAAAGGGTCTTAGCTCCAGGGCAAGAGAACATTTTATTCTAAACAAGATGGGAGTCACTGGAGAGTGGAAACAGTCGTCTTGGTTGCCAGTGGTAGCTGCATAATAGTTAGAGAAAGCTTCTCGGGGAAGTGGAGCAATATGGCAAGCAGAGGGAGAGTCTGGGGACTGGGACTAGGCATAGGAGTGACTGGACATAGGAAAGGAAGCTTAGTGAGTGACACCTGCACTCTCGTGGTCACCCCTGCTGTGAAATGGCATAGTCAGGGATAGCCTACTACAGCCTCTCATGAGGGAGTGGGAAACTTCTAGGCCAGCCCTTGCCCTATTAATTGATTCAGGAATCTTGTTCTGTTCCTTTCCCTGGAGCATTTTTCCTGCCTCAGGGAACTGGGTTATGAAATTAATTTCTGGTTAGGTGGAGTGGCAGCCAGTGTTCTTTTCTTCATTGATCTTTCTGATGATACTTTAGTCTCCTTCCATTGGAACACCAGTGTTTTCAAACATACTTGGTGAATTGTGGGAGAGGGAAGAATAATCATTTTCATCAAACTTATTCCACGTTCCTATTATACATAGATTATTATGCTGCATCCTGGAGCTTATGTTCTGATGATAAAATTGACCACTGTACTACATGCCTAGCACAGTTCTTGGAATTAAGTAATGGCATTGAAGAAAATGGAAAAAGTCCTTGCTCTCAAGGATTATATTTTAGTGGGACGAAATAGATAAAAATAAATGAATAACTAGATACAAACAAACAGGCACATGGATAAATAATGTCCAGTAGGTAAACGTGCTCAGAAGCACAAAAGCAGGGTTAAGCTGATAGTGATGGGGAGCTGAGAGATTGCTCCTTTACATAAGGTGACCAGAGAAAGGCCTCTGATGAGGAGGTATTTTAAGCCAAAATCTGAAAGAAGTGAGGAATCCAGCCAGGGTGGTACCTGGGAGAAAGGCCTCCCAGGTAGAAAGAACAGCAAGTAAAAAAGCCCCGAGGTGTGGGTGTGACTTGTCAGGGCCCAGAGCCCACAAGGAGGCCAGTGTGCGGGAGTGGGGTAGCAGGGAAAGGCAGTAGGAGAGGAGAGCAGAGAAGTAATGGGACCCCAGTCACATAGTGCCTTCGGGCCAGGGCAGGACCTCTGCAGTGCATTCTAAAGTGAGGTGGGAGCCACTGGAGAAGGGAGAAGAGAGGAATGGCATGTTTTGACTTACAGTTTAAAGTCTTATTCTGGTTGCTTTGTAAGCTTGGGCTGTGGAGGGCAGGGAAAGGCAGGCAGTGGTGGAAGCAGGGAGAACGGAGGAAGCTTTTGCAGTGGTCAGTAGTCGTCCAGGAAGGGGTGATGTGGCTGAAACTAGGGTGGGGGGCTCAGACTAGGGTGGTAGTGGTGGGTAGCCAGAAAGTAATGGATTCTGGATGTATTTCAAAGGCAGAGTTGAATTCCAGTTTCCCTGCAGAGATGTTTGATTTATGGGGAGTCAGTATCTAGGTCACATGGGTTGGAGGCTATTGCTGGAAACTTGACAGTGATCCCTGGTAAAAGTCTAAAATTGTGTCTTCTTGTTTCTTTGTTGCTTTTAGTTTTATTTCCCACATATGAATGAAATCATACGGTTCTTGACTTTTTTCCGTCGTACTTATTTCACTTAGCACGATATTCCCAAGATCCATCCATGTTGCCGCAAATGGCAGCATTTCACCCTTTCTTATGGTTGAGTAGTATTCCATGGTATATCTGTACCACGTATTTATCCAGTCGTCCATCAGAGGGCACTTCAGTTGTTTCCATGTCTTGGCCACTGTGAGTAATGCTGCAATGAACATAGGGGTTCATATGTCTTTGTGAATAAATGTTTTCAAATTTTTCTGTTAAAAGCCCAGAAAGGGTTGTTGGGTCATGTGGTAATTCTATTCTTAAATTAAAAGAAAATTTTTTTAAAAGCTTTTATTTGTTTATTTTTAGAGAGAGAGGAAGGGAGGGAGAAAGAGAGGGAGAGAAACATCAGTGTGTGGTTGCCTCACTCACTCCCCCTACTGGGGACCTGGCCCACAACCCAGGCATTGCCCTGACTGGAAATCGAACCAGCGACCCTTTGGTTCGCAGTCTGGCGTTCCATCCACCGTGCCACACCAGCCAGGCCTATTCTTAATTTTTTGAGGGCCCACCAGACTGTTTTGCATAGTGTTATACTAGTTTACATTCCCATTAGCAGTGAATGAGGGTTCCCTTTTCTCCACAACTTGTCTGATACTTGTTATTACCTTTCTTGTTGCTAGTAGCCATTCTAATAGGTGTGAGTTGGTATCTCATTATAGTTTTGATTTGCATTTCCCTAATAGCTAGTGTGGTTGTGTATCTTTTCGTACATCTGTTAGCCATTTTTATGTTCTCTTGGAGAGAAGTGTTCGTTCAGGTCCTCTGCCCATTTTTTTTAACCCTCACCCAAGGACATTTTATAAATTGCTTTTTAGAGAGAGAGGAAGGGAGAGAGAGGAACATCGATATGAAACAGAAGCATCGATTGGTTGCCTCCCGATTGTGCCCAGACGGGATCACACACGCCTGGGACGAACTGAACTGGCAACCTCAGCATGTGCCCTGACCAGAAATCAAACTGCAACCTTTTGGTTGCAGGATGACGCTCCAGCCAACTGATCCACACCGCCCAGGGCTCTGCCCGTCTTTTAAATTGGGTTGTTTGTTTGTTGTTGAGTTGTATGAGTTCTTTATACATTTTGGATATTAACTCCTTGTTGGAGGTGTTGTTTGTAAATATCTTCTCCCATTTAATTGGTTGCCTTTTTGTTTTGCTGATGGTTTATTTTACAGAGCAAAAGCTTTTTAGTTTGATACAGTCCCATTTGTTTATTTTTCCTTCTACTTTCCTTGCCTTTGAGGTCAAATTCATAAAATCGTCTCTAAGACCAAGGTTCATTAAGTTTATTACCCATTTTTTCTTCTATATAATTTATTGTTTCAGGTCTTATATTTAGGTCTGTGATCCATTTTGAGTTCACTTTTGTTTATGGTTGTAAATAGCAGTCTAGTTTCATTCTTTCGCATGAATGAGTTTTCCCAGCACCATTTATTGAAGAGGCTTACTTTTCTCCACTGTATGTTTTTGGCTCCTTTGTTGAAAATTATTTGCCCATATACATGTGAGTTTATTTCTGGGCTCTCAATTCTGTTCCATTGGCCTGTGTTTCTGTTTTTCTGCCAATACCATGCTGTTTTGATTATCATTGCTTTGTAGTATAATCTGAGGTCAGGAGTTTGATGTCTGCAAACCACCAAAAACTCAGAGCCACAGACAACAGTGTGGTGGTTACCAAAGGGAAAGGAAGGGAAGGGGAGGCAGTAAAGGGTAAAGAGTAAAGGCAGTAAAGGTCAAATATGTAGTGATGGAAGGAGATGTGACTGTGGGTGGTGAGCACAATGCAGTATACAGGTGATATGTTATAGAACTGTACACTTGAAACCCATATAATTTTATTACCCAATGTCACCCCAATAAATTTAATTTAAAATTTAAAAAAAATCTAAAACTGAGCAAAAGGTGAAGACAGTGACCCCTAGAAGCCAGCTTGTGTTCACTAAGAGGAAGTCACGTTGCTAACTGACAAGAATTCTCTTTTTCTCTAGGCTTTGCCATGATTTTACTTAAACTATAAATCCATATGTTTATTATAGAGATTTTAGGAAAAGAAGAAAAGCCCAGACTACCCACGGTCATTACCATGTGGCACCTCGATGAATGTCAGGGCAGTTCGTTTCTGAACTGGCCCCTAGCCTGGAGGATCAGGAATATGTGATGAAGGTGACGGGTCTCAAGTACTAGAATTAGGTATATTTACCATTTTCTCATGTGGTCCCAAGACAAAGGACGTGTTGGGCTGGCTTGCATGCAGGTGTTGTACATGTACCAATACTGTCGTTTACCTAGATAAACGGGCTGTTTTTTAGTGCCACTCTGAGGGCTGTTCTTGGTTATATTTTGTTTAACAGTTTGAACAGCAATTTGGATGAAGATATTGAAAAGACATGTCTATCAGATTTATAAATAGTGAATGCTTGCGACCTGGAAGGTGTAGAAAATATTTAGACAATTGAAACTGTTGATTGAAACTAACTTTCAAGTTGAAATGCAAAAAACAGTAAATAATACAAGTTTAAATTTACCTGGCACCTAAGATGGACCAGGTACTGTCTAAGCACTTCGTGCATGATCTCAGTTCCTCATTTCCTTTGAGGTGGACGTTGAAACAAAGGGAAGGCAAGTGACAGATCCACGGTTATACAGCTAGGAAGCGGCAAAATCAGGGTTTAAACTTCGATTATTTGGCCTTACAATCTGTAATCTTTAATCATTGCACTGTACTGCCTGCAAAAGAAAGAAGAATTAAGCCCCATATTTAGGTTATTAAAGTTAATTAAATTTAATAGCAGTTTATTTGGAAAAAAATCCAGTATGAAACTACAAACTGGTAATAAGGCTGCCAGATCAGCTCATACAGTCTTGGACTGCATTATTAAAATGGGATCGACTAGGTCGCCTTTCAGATCTACCCTCAGCCCTTCTCACCCCATTGCTGCCGTCACAGGTGAGGCCCTTAGCCTGTCTCTTGTCTTGACGATTTCAGTAGTGCCCTGGTTTATCCTGTTGTTTTTTTAAAAATGCGATTCTGACGGTTACTCCCTTGTCTGAATCCCTTGTCCACAACAGGGTGCAAACTTGCTCCCCATGTCCCTGTGCAGGCATGCCAGTGTTTGATTTGAAGGGTCTGTACAGTGGTGTTCTTCTTATTTGCTTAAAAAATTTTTTTTTAATTAGTTGGCTACATTCCCCTCTTAGTCACTGTCCTACCAGGCTGTCACTCACATTATTGACCTTATTTCTTTGGCATTTGCATTTGCAACCTTTGGCATAAAGGCTAATTATCTTTCCTAGAATGTTGTGCCCGGATATGACAATTTGCCAGATGCAGTTTGGCTAGTACAGAATACAGTGAGACTGTGACCTTCATTTATTTTTCAAACATGTATAAGGGTCTCACCTTGCCCCAGTCACACTGTGCAGTGCCTAGGACAGAAAAATAAAGATGGCAGTGCCTGCTCGTAGCTTAGAGCCCAGCAGAGGAATACAAATACGTAAGCAAGTGTTATGGGTACCCTGATAGGAGTATCTACAGTTCAAGGTAGTGTATTTTTCTTGGGGGAGGGGCTGTTTGAAAAGGTTTGCAGGGAAAGATATTTTCTGTCAGAATGGGGCAGGGGACCTGGCTGGTGTGGTTCAGTGGACTGAGTGCCGGCCTGCAAACCGGATGGTCGCCAGTTTGATTCCCAGTCTGGGCACATGCCTGGGTTGTGGGCCAGGTCCCCATTAGGAGGCACACAAGAGGCAACCACACATTGATGTTTCTCTCCCTCTTTCTCCCCTCCCCTCTCTCTAAAAATAAATAAAAATAAAATAAAATAGAAAGAATGGAGCAGGGCAGGCTGGAAGGAAAAGAAGATTCCAGAAAGGTCAATTGTGAATTTGTTCCTCTATCTTTACCACATTAGCCTCTTCACGTGCCATGAGATTTCAAGGGCTCCTGTGTTGTGCCCTGTCGACACTCCAGCCTTCTCTGGTACCTGCTGTGCTTCCCCTGTGTCTCTCCTGTCCATCCTGCTGAATTACTTCAAGTTCCTCAGGTGCCATGTTGTTTTATTTACCCCGTTCCCTCCTCCTTTCCTTTTCCTTTTCCCTCTTTTCTCTCTCTCTCTCCCCGCCCCTTTCCTTTCTGTAAATCATTATTTTATTCCCTTTATGTACCAGACCCTGTTCAAGGTGTAAAACAGCTATAAACACAAGAAGCCATGTTCCTGACATGGGTCTGACATTCTAGTGAAGAGTTAGACAGTAAACCATTTCACAAGTGTCAAGTGGTTGTATGTGCTAAGGAGGAAAAAATAAGTAGGATATCTTCCCTTAGAGCTGTCCAAAGGTGGAATGAGTTGCCTTGGGGAGAACGAGTGTCCCTCTTGTTGCTACGAGTGCTCGGACGGACGTTGAGTGACTACTTCCTAGATAACTTCTTCGTGGAGTGGGAGGTGGGATCAGATGCTCTCTGAATCCTTCAGCCTGGAGAATCTCTCCATGTTGGTTGGGCTCCTAACCCTGAGGTTTGCATATCTAAAATACTTGAATTTGTGATTCTGGGAAAGATCATTTAAGCCGGTGATTAAAAAGAAATACTGAAGAGGTGCTGATGAGATGTGGATGGCAGCCTAAAGTTTTTGCTTTTGTTTTAAGATTTTTATTTATTTTTAGAGAGGAAGGGAGGGGCAGGAGAGGGAGAGAATCATCTATGTGAGAGAGACATGATTGGCTGCCTCTCGCACATGCTTCCGACTGGGGACCAAACCCGCAACCCCGGCATGTGCTCTGACCAGGAATCAACCAGCTACCTTTTGCTTTGTGGAATGATGCCCAACTGAGCCACACCAGTCAGGGCAAGAGCCTGAGGTTTTAAGACAGGAAGGTAATTAAAAATAGGCAGGAGGAAGCTGCAAAAAATAGTTCTCCCATTTTCTTTTATTGGCTTGGCCAAAAAGCCCGGCTAGGGTTTTCCTCCGTACGATGGCCCTCGTAGTGCTTAGTTGTCGTTAACTTCATTCGTAACAATTTGGTTAGATTGCATTGTGCCATATCAGTGTGCATTTTAAAAAAACTTGTCAGAATTAGTGAATTTTTGTGCAGCCATTTTAATATTGAAGATGAAAGAAAATATGCAACATTTTTGATGTATTATGCTTTATTATTTCAAGAAAGGTAAAAACACAACTGAAATGCAAAAAACAGAGTTGTGCAGTGTATGGAGAAGGTGCTGTGACTGATCAAACGTGTCAAAAGTGGTTTGCGAAATTTCTTGGTACTGTTGACATTTTGCCCAAATAATTCTTCACTCTGGGGCTGTCTTATGCATTGGAAGATGTAGCGGCTTCCACCCCCTAGAAGCCTGTAGCGGGAGATAGCCGTCAGACTCAAAGTGTCCATATCAGTAAAGTTACTGGTGGAAATGAAAAATGTGTCTTTTATTTTACAAAAAAAAAAAAAAAAACCGTAACAGACTTTTTTGCTAACCCAATAGATTAGGGGTTGGCAAACTGATCCACAGGCCCACTGCCTGTTTTTGTAAGTAAAGTTTAATCGAAGCGTAGTATGTCGTTTGTTTATATATCGTGTGTGGCTGCTTCACGCTGCAATGGCAGAGTTGAGAAGTTGGGACAGAAACCTTAAGTTTTACAAAAACTAAAATATTTACTAAAAAAGTATGTCATATATTTATATGAATACGATCAAACTTTAAGTTTTCCAACCCCCCACTTTAAATGACTGTCTGAAACAGGAAGTGAGTCATGGCAGCTGTGTTGGGGGCTAGGGTAGGGTAAGTTTGGTTAGGTTCTGTTTCAGAGCTTCCTGGCCCACTGCAAGAAGAGTTAGCCTCCAAAATGCCAATAGGGCCACTTGCAACTGGGTTCAAGAACTTAGGCAGAAAGGAGCCCTGGATGAGAGACGGCTGGTGCTGTGCTTTCCAGTGAGAACTGGAACTGAGCTGGGCGCCAGTGTGTGTGTGGCAGCGGAGGAAGCTGGCATAAAGGACGGGGCTTTCCTTCCCAGACCCCACCCTCGGGCACAATTAATCACTTCTGAGCAGTCAAATGTGCTAACCAAAAACAGTAAAAGAAGAGGGATCCAAGGGTGGGGGGCATTGTACTAGTTTAGATGGTCAGGGGGGCTTCTAT
Organism: Macrotus californicus; assembly: GCA_007922815.1. Taxonomy (NCBI): domain Eukaryota; kingdom Metazoa; phylum Chordata; class Mammalia; order Chiroptera; family Phyllostomidae; genus Macrotus; species Macrotus californicus. Next base: position 21,197 of record VMDR010002813.1, read on the forward strand.
AGTATTGCTTCATAGTTGGTTCTTTCTGATTCCTTAAAGGCAAGGGTTAGATCTTAAGGATCTCTCTCTAACACTTGGCAAAATGTTGTGTGCATCACAGATGTTCCATAGATGTCTACTGAGTAAACGAATTTTACCTGGGTAAACATAATGAATAGGGAATGTGGGAGGCACTTGGTGGGTGGTCCTGGAGGAAAGAAAGCATTTCTTTCTCTGGCTATACTTAGGACCAAAAGGTCAGAGATAAATGATACTCTACAAGGTCTGTCCGGAAAAAGTCCAGCCATTGTTCATATAATGAGAGTGGTTTGTGTGGCTTGGATGTAACGTGGCAGCCAAGGCGAGTGGACTGGAATGAGCATGCGTGGACATCGACAACTGCACTGTGGTAGTCAGTGGGGGTGGTAGACACCGTTGAGTGAGCATGTGCACCGTGTGGCCGTCACATTCAAAATGATTGGGCGAGTTGAGCAACGAATCTGCATTTAATTTTGCATTAAGCTTGAACATTCCTCTGTGGAAACTATTTGGATGATTCAGAAGGCCACAGCTATGGGCAACTGGTGATTGGCAGCTTTGTCACAACAACGTGCCTGCTCATGCATCACGACTGTGCAGTTTCTTAGCAAAACATCAAATCACCCAGATGACTAACCCCTCCCTACAGCCCAGATTTGGCACCCTGTGACTTCTGGCTTTTCCCAAAACCAAACTCACCTTTTTCTTTTAAAAAAAAAATTATTTATTTTTTAGAGAGAGGAGAAGGAAAGGAGAAAGAGGGAGAGAAACAACAATGTGTGGTTGCCTCTTGCAAGTGGGGACCTGGCCCACAACCCAGGCACGTGCCCCGACAGGGGATTGAACTGGCAACTTTTTAGTTCGCCAAGCAGTGCTCAACCCACAGAGCCACACCAGCCAGAGCTAAAACCACCTTTCTAAGAGAAGAGATTTCAGACCATCGATGAGATTCAGGAAAGTATAACAGGGCAGCTGATGGCGATTGGGAGAACTATGTGAGGTCCCAAGGTGCCTACTTTGAAGGGGACTGAGGCATCATTGTCCTGTGTGCAATGTTTCTGGTATCTTCTTCAATAAATGTCTCTGTTTTTCATATTGCATGGCTGGATAGTTTCTGGACAGGCCTCATAAACCCATTTTCGGTTCATTTCCTTGTTTTCCCCAGGAAGAGTCTTGATCTTAGCTACTTGCTATTTTCAGGAGGATTCTGCCTGGTGGAACTTAACTTAGGTATACATAGGACTTTCAGAGTGTGTCAGCGGACTTTGTTTTTTTGCTGTGAGGTGGGTTGGAGCTGATGCACAGAGAAAGATCAGTGATGGGGGCCACACAAGGGCAGCGTTCTTTAAAGAATGTGGGCTTTAGAACTAGACTTGGGTTCACCATCTGGCTCTCCCTACTAGCTCTGTGACCTTGGGCAAGTTCCAGGACCCTACCTATCACATAAGGCTATTGTGAGGGCTGGATAGAGTAATAGTAGAATCTACTACTGGTTGTTGTGACGCACATGCAAGACCCTCTGCTAAGTGCGTCACGTGCTGGGGTTACCGTGCTGTCTTGTGTGGATGTGAAAACCTCGGAGAACTAGTTTGTTTGAGAAAAGGCACATGACATATCTGGGACCCCTAGAGAAAGCATGTGTGTTAAGTACTTAGTGTGTTGCCCGTGGTATAGTAGTGCTCAGTCTGTGACTGTCTGCTTTTTGTCCCCTTACACCTTGTTATTGGTCTGTGTATAGTCAGAACTGCTCGCTTTGTAAAAATGCCTAAGAGTTCGTAGGGAGGTGACTGGACACAATGGGAAGAATTCTGGATAGAGAAACCACAGTGTTTACTTCTAAGTCTTAGTTCCTTCATTTTTAAAATAAAGAGCTTGGGTCAAAATAGGTGGTTTTATTTTAAATAAAAGGGGTGGAACTATTTCTGTACATACATTGGTGAAGCCCAATGTGCTAAGAAGCGAAAATCATTGTGTAACCACTGTCCTGTGTTGCTGAAACTAATACAGAATGATACTCAATATAAAATGTAATTGAAAAATAAAATTTAAGTTTAAAAAAGAGGCCAAAATCAGTTGCTTTGTTTAAGCGTAGTTTAGTTTAGAAGCTCTGCCTACTCGAACCTTCTCCCCTGCTCCCCTTCTCGTAGGTGATCCCTGAGGGGGTTTGCTGAGCCCACTTTGAAAACCAGTGGACTAAATGATTTTTTAGCGGTTCTGGCTCTGAAATCACATTCCAAGGAGTGGAAGAAGATCTAGAAATATTGTCTTCTTCTCCAGCACTCGGCACAATGACTAGAAGTAGGTAGCTACAGACAGTGGTGGGTTTTGTTGTGTTTTGTGTTTCTGTCCCATTTCCATGGCACAGGCCTGAGCCCCAGAAGGGCTTTGTCCACAGGGAAAAGCACCGTGGCTGACCTTGTGCACACGGCACAGGGCCTGGGGCAAGAGCATGGGGGGCATCGTCTCGGGGCCTGGTGTCCGTGCTGGCCCTGCTGCTCCTGCCCGTTGTTTTCACCTTTGTGTAATCCATGTGTGCTTATTGACACTTTTTTATTCTCTGTTAATGGTTAGTGTCAAAGGGCTGACCAGCTGCCTGGTAATTAAGGGCTTGTTCAGCCATTCATTCATCCAATTTTAAGCATTAGTTATGTGCTAGGCTTCCTGCCGGGCACTGAGAATACAGTGGTGAGTAAGAAACAAGCTGGAGAGGTGTGTGAGCAAGTGAAACTTGGGTACAGTGTGCTCAGTGCTGTGATGGCACCAGCACAGCAGACTTTGGGAGTAGAGAGGCCTGGGGTTTGGGAAGGAGGTAGTGTAGAAGCTTCCCAGAGGAGGTGTTGTCTAAGGTGGGGTTTGAAGAGAGAAGGGATTACCAATCGAGCTGGTGAAGGCCCACAGCACAGGGAATAAGGCTTGTGGGTCTGCATGAAAACAGACCTGATGCGGAGTTTGTAGAGGAGGCCGAGAGACGACAGACCAGGCCATGAAGGACTTCCATGCTGTGGTGGGGAGTTTGGACTTCGTTCTGAGAGCAAGAAGGAACAGTGAAGGGTTTTCATCAGTGGTGTGTGATAGCCCTTTCCCTTATACTTCCAGTAAGTGTTTGCTGTATATTTCCTGGGTTTTCATTTCTTGTGATGTACTTCTTGTTGATTCATATCAGTCTGGAACAGAACATGTGAAATTAACACTAAAAGCCAAAGGGATAAAAAAGCAATATAATTCTTGGACTTTACTAATTGAGAATTATAATCTGAGATGGGGCTGAACTAAAGTTTAACACTTTCCTCTCTGAAAAAGGAATTTATGAAAACTGTAGTATAAATTAGTATAAATAAGATTTGTTAGGAGTGTTTCGGTTTGGGGTAAGCTGGTTTTGTTAAGAACAGCTTTGAGGAGATACAACTTATATATCATATATTAGTTCATCTCTTTAAAGAGTAGAATTTAATGGCCTTCTAGCATATTTATGAGGATAAGCTGTTTTACTGCACTCGTAGGAGGATGATACACCGTTTGTCCTCTGGTAACTGCTGCTAGTGCAGATCCTTTGTATTTGCTCATTTATTATTTTTTTAAAACAAGATTTTATTTATTTTTAGAAAGAGGGGTAGCGAGGGAGAAAGAGAGGGAGAGAAACATGAGTGTGTGGTTGCCTCTCACACACCCCAACCCAGGCATGTGCCCTGACTGGGAGTCAAACCAGTGACCCTTTGTTTCGTAGGCCCGCAGTCAGTCCACTGAGCCACCACACCAGCCAGGGCTGTGTCTGCTCATTTAAAATCCGTGTATAGCCTGTGCTTGGTTTAGTCCCCCACCGCCTCCACTGTGTATAAATTGATAACCTTTTTTCCTCACTGTACCACTAGACAAAAGTAAAAACAAAACGAAACCTTTTTGTATATGGCATCCACAGTAGGAAAAATGGTTGGGAACGAGGGAAAGGATTTCTGTCTTGTAAAAATATGTTTTTGGGACGATTTTCCTCTCCGTTTTTGAGGAAGCTTGTAGGCTGGGAAAAGTAGAAGGGGAGACCGAAAGAAGTGAAGATGACAGAGAAGGCTGTGTGTAGGGGGCAGAGTAATGGAGAGGGGACCAACCAGGGAGAGGGCAGGGAGTGTGAGGTGGAGGGCAGGAGGCTCTGTGGTTCCTACTGCCCCAGGCCGTGCTGTTTGAGTTGAGCAGGGGCTCCATCTGGTGGCTGTAGGCTTAAAGTGCAGTCGGTGGGAGGGATCTTGGGTTCTGGCCTAAGTGGCATTTGGCATCTCCGAGAATTGCTCGTAAGGTTGTTTCTCTTTGCCCTGGGTTTTCTTATGGAATCATTGCCAAGGCAGTTTTTCTCTTACCCATGGTGGCAGTTTTTTCTTATGGCTTAAATCTCTAGTTTTAGCTGTAATCTTAGATTACTGATTGTAGATCTCTGTTCTTTACTAGTATGTGCACAGTGCTATAAATTTGTCTCTAAGCATTGCTTTTGCTGTACTTCACAAATCTGTTGTATTTTCATTTTTATTCTGTTCAGAATATTAAAAAATTTCTTTGACTGATGTGTTTAGAAGTGTGTTGTTTAATCTTCAAGTATTTGGGGGCTATCCAAGCTGTTTTTCTGGTATTGATTTCTAGCTTAATTCCATTGTGGTCTGAGAGAATAGAGTGTATGATTTCTATTCTTTTCAACTTGTTGTGTTAAGAATGTGGTCTATGTTGGTGACTGTTCCATGTGAACTTGAGAAGAATGTATATTCTGCCCTGGCTGGTGTGGCTCAGTGGATCGGGCAGCCTGCGAACCAAAGGGTCACAGGTTTGATTCCCAGTCAGGGCATGTGCCTGTGTTGCAGGCTGAGTTCCCAGTAGGGGGTGCATGAGAGGCAACCACACATTGATGTTTCTCTCCCTCACTTTCTCCCTCCCTTCCCTTTTCTCTAAAAATAAACAAAAATCAAATAAAATAATACATTCTGCTGTTGTAGTAATCTATACGTCCTTTATACACAGTTGATTGATGGTGGGGTTTTTTTTCCTTCAAAGAGAGCATTTTTAATAGACTAAATGCTGGTTATCACTGAGTTTTTTTAAGGTACAATAGCAGCATGGTTCAAATGTTAATTGCAGTTCTTGGAAAAAATAAAAATTTTAAAGTAATGAAATACAGAAAATATAGGGACCACATTTCATTATTTCGAGTACTGTTGTTCTCTTGAAAAAAATATTTCCACCTTTAAAAAATTTTTAAAGTATATTTTATTGATTATACTAGTATAATTATCCCATTTTTTTCCTCCCTTTATTCCCTTCCACCCTGCACCCCCCTCCCACCAGCATTCCCCACCTTAGTTCATGTCCATGGATCATACCTACAAGTTCTTTGGCTTCTCCATTTCCCATACTATTCTTAACCTCCCCTGTCTATTCTATACCTACCATTTACGCTTCTTATGCCCTGTACCTTTTCCCCCCTCTCTCCCCCTCCCCCTCCCCACCAATAACCCTCCGTGTGATCTCCATTTCTATGGTTCTGTTCCTGTTCTAGTTGTTTGCTCAGTTTTTGTTTTTGTTTTTAGGTTCAGTTGATAGTTGTGAGTTTGTCGTCACTTTATTTCCCTTTTAAAATCCCAGAGTTAAGAACCGTTTCCAAGGGTGAGAAATATACAATGCTATAACATAATTTTTGAATGGAAATGTGTATGTGTGTGTGTGTGAGAGAGAGAGAGAGGTTTAGAGAGAGAAAAAGATTGGTGGTGTTACTGAACTTAACTGCGTCCTTCCTAACTTTCCACCTGCTAGCCTGGTCCATTTATGATGGACAGGTGTGGGACTTCCAACTGTAGCAGTGGATTCATCAATTTCTCCTTGCATTTCTGCCAGTTTTTGCCTTATGTATTTTGATGCTCCATTTAAGACGCATACATACAGTGTGGGGCAAAAATAGGTTTGCAGTTTTTCTTATGGAGAATACAATAATTAGTAAATAATACAAGAATAAAGTCCGTGTTTTGTGTACTCACAACTGTAAACCTACTTTTGCCCCACGCTGTGTTAAGGACTGTTGTATCTTCTTGGAGAATTGCTCCCTTTATGTGATGTCCTTCATTACCCCTGAAAACTTTCCCTGCTCTGGAGTCTGCTCTCTGAAATTAGTGGGGCTATCGCCAGCTTTCTTTTGATTATTGTTAACACAGGTCAGCGTTCTCCGTTTCTTTACTTTTAGTCTATTTATCTATTAAAATTTAAAATGGGTTTTTGGTAGACCGCATATAGTTGGGTCTCAATCTTTGATCCACTCTGACAATGTCTGTGATTTAATTTACATGGACTGTTGATGTTTAAAGTGATTATATAGTTGAATTAATATTTATCATAGTTGTTACTGTTTCATTTGTTGTCCTTGTTTTTTTGTCCTCTGATTCTGGCTTAGTGGCTTTAATTAAGCATTTTATCTAATTCCATTTTTCTCTCCTTTCCTAGTATATCAATTAAACTTTTTTTAGTGGTTGTCCTAGGGTTAGTGCAAGTACCTTATAATAACAAAGTGATCTAATTTTTCTCCTGTCCTGTGTGTCATTGCTGCTGTTTCGTCCATGTGCACATGAACTACAGCCATTGAATACATTCTTACTATTGTTTTGAACAATTGATCTGTTAGATCAATTAAGAATACAAACAATTAAAAATTTTATTTTACTTTCGCTCATTCCTTGCCTGACATTCTTCCTTTATTTATGTCGTCTGAGTTTTTGATCTATATCATTTTCCTTTCACTGAATAATTCATTGTAACATTTCTTTCAAGGAAGGCCCGCTGGCAACAGATCCCCTCAATTTTTTTCTGAGAAAACATTTCTTCTTCCCTTTTGAAGGATAATTTTGCAAGGTACAGACTTCTAGATTGGTGTTTCTTTCTCAACATTTTAAATATTTCATTTCGCTCCCCTCTTGCTTGCATGATTTCTGAGAAGTCACGTGTAATTCTTACCTTTTCTCGTCTATAGGTAAGGTATTGTGTCTCCTGGCTTCTTTCGAGATTTATTTTTTCAAGATTTTTTATCTTTTGTTTCCTGCAGTGTGAATATGATATGCCTAGGTGTTGGGGTTTTTCTTTTTGGCATTTATCTCGCTTTGTGTGCTGAGCTTTGTGGTTTGGTATCTGACATTAGTTAATTTTGGGATATTCTGTCATTAATGTTGCAAATTTTCTCCTCCTTTCTTCTGCTGCTATTCCCGTTACATATAACACCTTTTGTAGTTGCCCCCACACTTCCCGGACAGTTTGTTCCGTTTTTTTCAGTCTTTTCTCTTTGCTTTTCAGGTTTGGAAGTTTCCATTGACATATCCTCAAGCTTAGAGGAGATTCTTAACCCAGTTGTGTCTAGTATGGTAATGAGACTAAGGCATTCATAATTTCTCTTACAGTGTTTTTTGATCTCTTACATTTCCTTTTTATTCTTCCCTAGAATTTCCATTTCTTTGTTTACATTACTCATGTATTCTCACGTGCTAACCTACTTTTTCCATTATACTACTCAGCCTATTCTTCATAATTGTTTTAAATTTCTGTATTGATAATTCCAGCATCTGTTCCATATGTGAGTCTGGTTCTGATGCTCTGTCTCTTCAAACTTTTTTTTTCTTTTAGTATGCCTTGTAAAGTCTGACATGATGTCCTGGGTAAAAAGAACTGAGATGAAGAGGCTTTTTAGTGATGTGGTGGTGAGTGCAGGGTGAAGGAAGTGGTCTCCTATCCTGTGATTACGTCTCAGTTTTTCAGTGGGCCCGTGCCCTTGGTCTGTGAACTTCCCAAGTGCTTTTTTAAAAAAAAAATTATTTATTTTTAGAGAGAGAGGGAGGGAGAAAGGGAGAGAAACATCAATGTGTGGTTGCCTCTTCGCGCATCACCTGCTCTGCCCCATCTCCCGACTGAGGACCTGGCCAGCAACCCAGGCATGTGCCCTGACTGGGAACTGAACCGGCGACCCTTTGGTTCACAGGCAGACACTCAATCCACTGAGCCATACCAGCCAGGGCCCAAGTGCTTTTTATTGCCCAGTCGTCATCCTCATGTACCCCCCCCCCCCCCCGGCTCTTTAGGTGGTTCAGGATAGCTAGAGCGGGCTGGAGTTGGGTGTCCCCTTCCCTCGTGTGGAAGGCTAGCGGAAGCTGGCCTCTGGGTCAGTTAGGCTGTGGTAAAACACCAGCAGATCAGGCTGCCCTCCTGGACGTGTTTGGAAATGAAGTCCTTCCATCGAGTCGCAAGAAAGGAATTCCAGGGACCCACGTATGGGAGGGAGGTTGTGGCATGGTAAGCCTTTATTGTAGAAGCAGGATCAAAGAACTGCGCTCCTGGGTTCCATCTCTTTCCATCCTGCCTTGGAAAAAGTCCAGTTTTGTCTTCATCAAGCCCAGTACAAAGACCAAGGTCCAAAAGTTCTGTGCCATTGGTTCAGTCCAGTCCAGTCTTTGTCACCACCCAGCTAGCTTAGTCCGTGTTTCCAGCTGTCTCTGGCTGGCTATGTGCCCACGCGTAAGTGGTCTGCCACCGGACCCAGGCGGCTGCTAGCGCCACATGGCTGCTGCGGAGAGAAAATGTGTGAGTGAATGGGGTGAGCGTGTGTTCCCGGCTAGAGAGAGCGAGCTCTTTAAGTTCTGGTTATGTTATCTCAGGCTTGGGAAGGACCAGGCACTCTTTCAAACTAACCAACTTCCCAGTCTTTCACAGGCTGCCTTGAGTCTTCCCCTTAACCTGTCTATTCCTAGATCTCTTCTGGGGCTCTGTGTCCCTTAACTAATGTGATCTTTTTCCCAGGCTAGAGACTCCCCCTTATGGTTGCCATCTTAGCTCCTAATGCGCATGCATCATAGTAGAAGTACCTTCCCTGTGTCCTGTTGTATTACCTGGCGTGTGCCCAGCAGAATAATTTCCCCTTGGTTTTTTATTCCTTGTCCCCATAGTCTGGGCGAATGGACCTGTTGTACCTTGGGGAGAGTGAAAAGTCATCCTTCTTCCCACACAGGGGAACCAAGGCTTGTTAATCCCCTTGCTGGGCTGATGCTGTCATCCTCTGAGGTGTCTGTGAATGCTGCAACTTCTTAGTGAATCAGGACTATGCTCCCTCGTTCATTGCGCCTCATAATGTCTTGATTCCCCTCACTCCCTTCCTTTAGTACTGTCCCGCTATTAAGCTCACAGAAACAGAGTTTTCTCTCATCTTCACTGTGAGAGGCTGGTACAGCTCCTGGGGGGGCAGCTCACAAAGTATGGTGCGTCCCCTCTAAGACGGGGATCTCCTACTGAGAGTTTAGCTCACAGTTTTCCACCCCGAGCCTCCAGCAATTTGTCAGCTGCTGTTTACGTTTTCCTGCAGTGGTACTAGTTCCCTTGGGGGTTTCTGCTGGGGAAAATGGTGATTTTCGGTATGCACTTGCCTGATTTTGGGGGGAAGTGGTTTTCTCTGTGACCTCAGTTCTCATATGGACCTAAGAGGAGTTGTTGATTTTCAGTTTGTTCAGCTTTTTACTTGTTTGGACAAAGTGATGACTTCGAAGTTGCTTACAGGCTGGACCGGAAACTGGAAGTCTGCCTCACCTTCTCTGTCTAGGCATTTTTTTTTTTTTTTACACAAGAACTTAAGTTTATTGCAAACAAAAACAAAAACGAAACAAAAGAGAGAGAGAGGGAAAGAGAGAAAATGGTCAGAAGCACAACACATAAGGTTAAGAATTTAAAAGCATCTTACATTCTGCCCTAATGGCAGCATAATTAATAGGAACAAACGGCCGTCTCGCTGCCTGCCGCAGCCGGAGGGCATTTTTGCAGACCTGACGAGCAAATTTTGTGAAATATGTAGTGTGAAGGAAGAAAGCTTGGCGGGTCTTCACAGCAGACTTTGGGCTCCCAGTATTTCAGACGGGCATCCCCTGCATGGCCTGGCGGGACATGTGGCTTCAAACACGGGGGTCCTCAGTAGGTGGGCTGGGAGAGAGCTTTTCTTCTTCTGACTGGATGGGCATTTTCAGGCCTCCATAGTTTTTCCAGTAGAGCCAACAGGTTGCACACAGTCTGCACTGCATATTAGGTGGGCCCCAAGAATACCACTGATGAGACTGTGTAGCATAGCAGCTCTCACAGGCACACCCTAAGAGGGGGTTCTGCGGCTGGAACGTGGTCCCCATGGCTCCATTCACAGCACCAGGTTTGCCATTGCTGGTAGATATTTGGTTGGGATTTGGTTTGCTGTAAGTTGGGATATACACTTGTTTCAGTTTACTCTCCGCTTCTGCAGCTTTTAGATGTTTCTGCTGTACATATTGTACATATCTGTCAGTGGTTTTCCACATGTAATAATACTCAGTGATGCTCGTCAGTGATTTCCAAGGGAGAAAGTCTTGATGTATATCGTTGAAGTCTTTGCCATATTTTTCCAGTGCCTCTTCGAATAAACTAGCTTCAGAGGCTGACCATTCTTCCATTTCATCTCTGCATCAAACAGGTCCTCCAAGGGGCACTAAGACACTAATCGCACTGCTCAAATCATAGCTGTGTCTATACAATGTATCCATAGCATGAAACAGGGTGATGTCTCGAGAAGCTGCGGCTGCGCTCATGTGCAGACTAGGCTGCCTCACAGGACTCCTGCAGTCGAGGGCTCGGGCGAACGTCCCAACAGCACGTGCTACAACTAGAAACTGGTCAATCTGCCGGTCTGTAAGTGGGCTATTTGGGTCCCAAACTTTAACTTCCAGTTTTGACTGTTCCCTCTCATCTGATTCTCCTTCTGAGAGCATTTCTGGAATGTCTGCTTGATACCTAGGTCCCACTCTGATTTCACCTTTGTCGGCCAACAGTGTTTTCTCCGAGGGGTCATAGACCAGCGAGTAGAAAAAGCTATCCTCTTTATCAAGATATGACAATACTGACTCTGTCTCATTCAGGAGGGCGACAGTGCACTTTCCCCTGATAGGTGTTGCCAGCAGAGATTCGTATTGGCGCGACAAAAAGAGTTCCCTATGTTTCAACTGATGTTTCTGTTTATCAGTCAAGTCGGCCTCAACTGTTGTTTCAGATTCTTCCTCAATTTCCTTAGCATGCTTGTCTGCAAGCATTATAAGCGTGTTGGAAATATCTCGTCGTCTATAAAAGCACACTACTTTTGCTTCCACGTTGCCAGTTGCAGTCTTGTTGAGTTCTTCTATCCTCCTGATTAAGTACGGGTTGCTGGAGGAATTCTCAAAGTAGACATAATCTCCGACCTGGTACATGTTGGCCGCCATGTCCGCCCGCCCGCGGAGCCCGATCTGAGCCGAGCCGAGCCCCGCCTGCCGCCGCCGCTGCTTCGCCGCAGGGGGGTGTCTAGGCATTTTACTTTTTTTTCTGCCTTAAATTTTTAAAGTTTTTGTTTATTGTGGTAAAAAAGTGCATAACAAAAAACGTATCCTCTTAACCATTTTTGAGTGTACAGTTCCGTAGTGTTAAATACATACTCACGTTATGCCACCAGCTTTTTATCTTGCAGGAATGAAACTCTGCCCATTAAATGACAACCCCTCCCATCCCCCTTCCCCCAGCAACCACCCTTCTGCTTTCTGTTTCTGTGAGTTTGACTGTTCTGGGAACCACACGTTGGTGAAATCTTACAGTATTTATTTGTCTTTTGTGACTGGATTTTTTCACTTAGCACAGTGTCATCGGGTTCATCCATGTTGTGGCATGTGTCAGAATCTTCTTTTTAGACTGAATAATATTTCGCTGTATGTATATTTCACATTTTGTGTATCCATTCATACCTTTATGGACACTTGTGTTGCTCACACCTTTTGACTACGAATAATGCTGTGAACATAGGTGTGCAAATATCTTTGAGATCCTGCTTTCACATGTTTTTGGTTATAGCCATCCTGGTGGGTGTGAACTGGTATCTCAGTGTGGTTTGATTTGCATTTCCTGAATGATGAGTGATGTTGAACATCTTTTTGTATGTTTGTTGCCATTTGATTATCATCTTCGGAGAAATTTCTATTCAAGTCCTTTGCCCTTTTAAAAATGAGGGTTTTTTTTATTAATTAACATTTTAGTTCTTTGTATATTGCTGCTTAATGCCTTCTCAGTATATGATTAATATCTATTCTTAACAATGTCTAAAATTAGCTACAATAACTCTATCCTTTCTTCCCAAAGAATATAGTGTTTTACTTGAGTTCGGATCTCTCTCTGACTTACATGTTGTTACTGCCCAGCGATTTAGTTCCACTTGACTTTATCCTGCCCTTCCCGCCCAGCTGACTTTTCTTATGGGTCAGTCCTTGTTTGGGTTCATTTATTTGCTTACTGTGCCTTCCGTCTCCTACTTTCCTCAGGTGATCAGTTTCTGTATTCTGAAGCACATTCAGAAACAGTTCTTTCACTGAGGATCTGTTAATAATAAACATTTAGGTTTTTATTTTCCTTTTCTTCTCATCTAGGCTCAGATTTAATTTTGGTCGGGAACTTTGCTTTCTGAATGTGAACCTCTATTCTATATTTTTATCAGCTCTTGAAAATTTTTAGCTAGTAGCTCTTCAAATATTACCTCTCCCCCATTATGTTTATTCCTTTTGTATTACTTGTTAAACACATTTTTGGACTTCTTTTATATATTCTCTAGGTCTGTTGACCTCTCATTCACTTTTTCAGTCTTTAATTCTGTGCCGCCTTTTGTAATTCCCTCATATCTCTTAACCACTATACCCTTCATTTGCATCTGTTTGCTATTTTTCTTTACATTTCTAGCAATTTTATTTGGTTAATTTAAAAATCTCTTGAGATTTAAAATCTCTTTTAAAATCTCAAAAGACCACTCTTTGTTGATAGCATCTTGTTATTGTCTCCTGTTTTATGAATTTAAGTATTGGAATATACTTAATTTATGATCTGTAGCCTACCTTACTTCAGTTCTTATTGATATAAACCTCCTTTGTTCACAGTAAAAGAGTGGTCCTTCCTCACGTGTTTTGTAGTTCAGTGGGACTTTATCTGTGTGACTTTTATGTAGAATGAACTTGAAAGGGAATCTCTTTCTAGACTATTTTTGTTTACCTCTGGTAGGTTTCCCAGGGATAGTATCGGGCTGAGACCATGTTTAAGTTAGACTCTCAGGGACAGCAAGTCATCCCAGACCACTGAGGCAGTGTAAGTCTGAACTGTGGACTGAAGTGAAGGCAGGCCCCAGGCTATAAATTCTTTTGGCGTACCATCCTCCCTTCCTGCCTTAATAGGCCCTGTCCTTCCTTCCTGTTATCTTCCTATGTCAATAAGGTGATTTTTTTCATTTTTCTACTTCTTTCCTGAAGCTGTAGTTCTTAATAATCTTAGGATTGTTTACTGCTTCGCTACCAAGAACTTTCCCTGCATTAGCTCAGAACAGTACTGGGGAGAGAGATGGTAGGCATCGTTATCCTTATTTTTATACCTAAGTAAAACTGAGGCTGCTTACTTATTTATAGAAAAGTTAGTGACTCTCCTGAGATTATGCAGGTGGCAGATGGTAAAGATTGTCTTATAGCCCACTGTATCTTTCTGCCATGCTACCATCGGTGGCATTCTTCATTAGGCTGAAACTAGATACCAGCTTATTATCAGCCATAAAGAACCAGTCTTATCCTGCAGGTTTATTCAGATTCCTGCTACGTTTCAGGCACAAGAATTGCATACGGGAGCTGGGAGTTGATGTGCAGAGTTTTAATTTGCTGCCTGACATGCTTTATGCTTTCCTTCTGTAGAGTGATAATGGTCCGCAGTTGCCAAAGAAGGCTGTGGATGCTAAGAGAAAGGTAACCATTTCTCATCCCCTCGAGTGGAACTGGATGCGTCTAGGAGCCCACACTGGCTGGCAGTAAATATGGCCGAGTTCACAAACTACAAGGAAACCGCCTCCAGCCGCCACCTGCGCTTTAAGTTACAGAGTCTAAGCCGCCGCCTTGATGAGTTGGAAGAAGCCACGAAAAACCTCCAGAAAGCAGAGGATGAGCTCCTAGATCTCCAGGACAAGGTGATTCAGGCGGAAGGCAGCAACTCCAGCATGCTGGCTGAGATTGAAGTGCTGCGCCAGCGAGTGCTGAGAATTGAAGGCAAAGATGAGGAAATTAAGAGAGCGGAGGACCTGTGTCGGCTGATGAAGGAAAAACTCGAAGAGGAGGAAAACCTCACCCGGGAGCTGAAATCTGAGATTGAGCGGCTTCAGAAACGGATGGCCGAACTGGAGAAGCTAGAGGAGGCCTTTAGCAGGAGTAAGAATGACTGCACCCAACTTTGTCTGAGTCTGAATGAGGAGAGAAACCTGACGAAGAAAATCTCCTCAGAGCTGGAGACGCTCAGAGTCAAAGTGAAAGAGCTGGAGTCTTCCGAGGACCGCCTCGATAAAACCGAGCAGAGTCTGGTGTCAGAGCTGGAAAAGCTGAAATCGTTAACTCTGAGCTTTGTAAGTGAGAGAAAATACTTAAGTGAAAAGGAGAAAGAAAATGAGAAAATTATAAGAGAACTCACTCAAAAACTGGAGCAGAACAAAAAAATGAACCGCGATTATACAAGGAATGCTTCTAATCTTCTGGAAAGGAATGACCTGCGGATTGAGGATGGTATCTCTTCCACACTGCCGTCCAAAGAATCAAGAAGGAAGGGCACTCTGGACTATCTAAAGCAGGCAGAGAATGAAACAAGAAATAAATCTGAAAATGAAAAGAACCGAAATCAGGAAGACAATAAAGTCAAAGACCTTAACCAAGAGATTGAGAAACTTAAGACACAACTCAAACATTTTGAGTCTTTGGAAGAAGAGCTTAAGAAAATGAGGGCCAAAAATAATGACCTTCAGGATAACTACTTAAGTGAACAAAATAAAAACAAACTCTTGGCCAGCCAGCTGGAGGAGATAAAACTACAAATCAAGAAACAGAAAGAGTTAGAGAATGGGGAGGTGGAAGGAGAAGATGCTTTTTTGTCCGGCAAGGGCAGGCACGAGAGGACTAAGCCTAGAGGCCACGGGAGTGAGGCATCTGTGTCCAAGCACACGTCTCGGGAACTGTCCCCTCAACCTAAGCGGGAAAGGCACCGAAACAGGGAGTTTGCCCTTAACAATGAAAACTATTCTCTGAGCAACAGGCAGGTTTCCTCTCCCAGTTTCGCCAATAGGAGGGCAGCCAAAGCTTCCAACACAGGGGCAGGTACAGATGGTGGGACCCAGGAGACAAAGAGAACTGAGGATCGATTTGCATCTGGCTCCTCTCAGAGTGAAGGGAAGAAGTCCAGGGAGCAGCCATCGGTGCTTAGTCGCTATCCCCCAGCTGCTCAGGAGCACAATAAAGTTTGGAAGGGTACTCCCAAGCCAGGTACTGAGAGTGGGCTGAAGGGAAAAGTAGAGAAGACAACACGAACATTTAGCTATGACACCGCCCATGGATCTCTTCCCAATGATATACTGGGTAGAGCTGACAAGGCTTCTGACCCCTCCACTGAGGCCCTATTTGGCAAGAGAGGGCAGGTGCCTAGCAATGGGAGTCAAGTAACCCAGGCCGCAGACTCTGGCAGTTCTAAGACCATTGGAGCTCTGGCCTCATCCCGAAGATCTTCCTCAGAAGGGCTCTCTAAGGGCAAAAAGGCTGCCAACGGCCCAGAGGCTGATACTAGTTCCCCAAATTCCAAGGCACCACTTTTATCAAAGTATCCTTACAGCTCCAGAAGCCAAGAGAACATCCTTCAGGGTTTTTCAACTCCAAATAAAGAAGGAGTTGATCAACCCGTAGCAGTTGTGATGGAAGACAGCAGTCAGCATGAAGCCCTAAGGTGTCGAGTCATCAAATCTAGTGGCCGAGAGAAGCCAGATTCAGATGATGACGTGGACATGATGATGTCTCTTGTTACTGCCAAGTTGGTAAACACAACCATCACCCCAGAGCCAGAGCACAAACAGCCCAACTCTAGAGAAAAGGCCAAATCCCGAGGGGGCCTCAGAACCTCCCTGTTTGAGAGTGATAAAGATGTTGGGACAGAAAATGAATCTGTGAAACCTGTCAGAGCCTCCACCAACCCCGTGGAGTTCCCAGAGGCCAATGGTGCGGGGGTAAAAAGTCAGAGGCCCTTCAGCCCCAGAGAGGCCTTGCGGTCTAGAGCCATCATCAAACCTGTCATCGTTGATAAAGACGTGAAAAAAATCATGGGAGGATCTGGAGCGGAGTCCACATCAGAGAAACAGAAGTTCGCCTCCAAACCAGGGCCAAACAAAGTGACAAGCAGCATTACTATCTACCCCTCTGACAGCAGCAACAGCCCTCGGGCCGCCCCAGGCGAGGCCCTGCGGGAGAGGCACACGGCCACCAGCAACATCCAGGTTGGGCCAACAGAGCTCACAGCAGTTAGCAACCATGTCAACTCCCCCTTTGAGCTCTCCATTCACAAACATGACATCACCTTGCAGTTCACAGAAGCTGAAAGAATGGGAGATGGGCCCCTGAAGAACAGGCCGGAAACAGTGGTCTCCCGGAGCAGCATTATAATCAAGCCATCGGACCCTGTGGAGAGGAATAGCCACGCACCTCCTGCAGAGACAATCAGGTGGAAAAGCCATAGTGCCCCATCAGAAGCGAGCCCTTCGGATGCCAGGCACGTTACTGTGCGGAATGCCTGGAAGAGCAGGCGAGATTTGAACTCTTTAGAAGACCCCCCAACTCAAATAGGTAAAAATGCGGCATCTGCCAATGCCTACACCCAGAGGTCTTCCACAGACTATTCAGACCTTGAACAGCCCAGGTCCTACCTTTGCGAGCAGGGTACTCGAAGGGTAGGAAACCCAGGGGATGCCCCTGAGCTCTCTTCCAGAAGGACCCAAAGTAGCCTCACTGTGTCAGAGGTGCTCACTCGGCAGAATCGGGTAGGAGATGCTGTCACGGCTGCCGCCTGGAACCATTTGGCAGGCATGGTAAGTCCCACGTCTTTCCCTCTCTCCCGTCTGCTGTCCGAACTTTCCCCTTCCCACTTTCCTTTTCTCCTTTGCCTCCTCTGTGCTGGCCTGTGTGACTCAGGATTATGGAGACCGAGGGGCTGGGAAACACTGTGTAGCTCTGAGAACTTGAAAATAAGGTAGGTTTGCCCTTAAAGAATAAAGTACCTCGAGGAAGGTATTTGACAGAGGAGCGTGAATTTCCAAAATCCTTTCCCCAATTTGTCTTCATGTATGAAGGCCTAACGAAAAGGAGAGAGATAGGGCCTCTGTGCTCTTGGTTTGCCAGAGTAGCCAAAGG
This sequence comes from Macrotus californicus, assembly GCA_007922815.1. Classification (NCBI taxonomy): domain Eukaryota; kingdom Metazoa; phylum Chordata; class Mammalia; order Chiroptera; family Phyllostomidae; genus Macrotus; species Macrotus californicus. The sequence goes on from VMDR010002813.1 coordinate 38,476, forward strand.
AGCTCCCCCTCTGGCTCCACAGAGCAGCACCTAGAAGAAGCACAAAAAGCAGCTGCAGCTGTTGGGGAGCTCTGAGTGACAGGAGGAAGCTCAGGGTCCCTTCTGTAGAGCAGAGATGGGAGCCTGGGAAACGAGTTCTCGGCTGCTTCAGTTCAGACCGCGGATCTTTTGCCAGCTGTTGGCATAAAGGGCCTGTTTTATGGACTTTATGCTTGAGCATCCTTTTGCCCCAGACACCCACCAAGCCCGTGCATTATATCAGCAGTCTGAGTCAGGACTGACTCATGTTTGCTCCTTACAGCATAGATAAATCCAGAAGCTCCTCCTTATTTGAGGGTCACACTGTCAGAACAGCATCTGAAGGGGAAGCCCCTGGGGACATCTTTTAGACGTGGAGCCTGTGAAGGGCAGGTGACTGTATGTTCACTTGAAAAACCCTGAAGTCTTTACAAGGTACTTAACACTGGACAAAGCACTTCCCCACCCACTAACCTCATTCCGTCTCCCCAGCAGCCCCATTGGGCAGGTGTTGTCCCCGTTTTTTAGATGTAGAAACTGAAGGTCAGAGACGAAAAGTGCCTTGCCCAAGTGAATTACTGGAAGAACTAAGATTTGAACCCAGGATGCCTGTCTCTAAATCCACTCTTCTTTGTATCTGCCACTTTTCTCACTCACACGTGTGTTCTTTGATCTGCATTTGTTTGGGAGCACCAAAGCAAACGTTAAAAAGGCAGAAGTCTGGTAGAAGGGCAGTGGAGAGAAAGCTGGATGTGTGGTCCTCGGAAGTCTGGCGCTCTGAGATGCCACGAGGGTCATGTTTGTGGTGTGTAAAGGGAAGGCATGTGAGCTTTTTGGTGAGAAGTGGGAGCGGGCTGTCCGGCTCCCGTTTCAGCGCCCGTCTTGCCTGCCCACCGGGGAGTGGCTCTCACCCTGAGAACCATGCAGCCTGCGTGTTCGGAACTGGAGTACCGCTGGCTACTGTTCAGGGGCACCACTCCTGTGCCCTGACTCCTAGCCCTGTACTTTGTAGGGCTTCTGTTCAGTTGTGAGCCCCCCAGTGTACCTGAGGAGCTCGTAGCAGACTGGCGTTTGTAGTCTGCCCTGATTTGCAAGAATTTTTATACTGGCTTGTCTTCAGGGCAGAACGTATCTTTGTATTATGCTAGGTCTGTCTGCGCTGCGCCTCCCTCTGCCAGGCTGGAGAGGACCTCTGGGGTTGGGAGTGAGGGTAGCTTTGTTACTCACTATGTCGTCCTCCACAGCTCACTTTTGTCATTCCTTGGTGCAGGAGGAAGATGATGACTGCACACACAGTGTCTACAGGCGACTGCACAACTCTCTGGAACGTTCTGAACTGCCTGTGAAGCAGGGGCTGTCAGAGTCCGGGCAAGTACAGGCCGAGGAACGAATACGACCAACCAGGCCCTGTACTGAGGAAAATTGAGCCAGCTGGCTGAGGTCTGTCGTCTCCTCTGCTCCTGCTTCTCAGCTCTTCTGCCTCCCCTTCCTGTGAAGGTGGGGTCCCAGGCCAGGAACCAGGCCTTGGCTGGGAGACTGGCAGAGCGCCAGGCTGTGGCTCCGGTCGTCTCTGCCAGTTGGCCAGAGGGGATCAGAAACTACGAGCTGGACAGTCACCCAGGCTTCCCTGATTGATGCACGAGACTTCCTTGTCCCTGTCCTGTCCCCCAGGTAGAACGGGCCACTCTGGTCCCCAAATAGGGAATGATAGAAACTCCTTATATCCCCGTTGGACAACTGTAGCCCCTTCCTGTGGTTCACACTCTGATTTCTCAGTCTCCTCACCACACCCAGTCCACTCCTTGTCCGCCCTAGGGGCCTGAGAACCTGCATTAAGACTTACCAGCCATTAGCTCCATTCGGGGGCTTCTATTCCTTGCCCCTTTGCAGTTCCTCAGACTTATTGAAGACATCTGTGCTGCCGCTAAACGATTATGGGACTACACTTTAAGTTGAAACTTCTCTGACTAGGCCCTCTTGCTAACCACTGTTTTCCGGGGGCAGAGTACACGGGTACCCACCTCCCCATTGGAATGACGACATCTCTCCCCCAACCCCAGCTCTCAGCTCACCTTCCAAAGGCACCTGGAAATGCACAAACCTCACGCATCTCCTTCCTTGGGCACCAACAATGCTGCTGGCATTGCCTGCTCCTCTCCTGTGGCCGGAGACTTCATGCTGACTTTGTTCCCACCTTCGGAATATTCCCAGACTAAGCTGGGCCTGACCCAGCATACTCTGCCTTCTAGGAAGCGCCCAGCAAGGGGGAAAGTGGACAGGAAGAAGCGCTTTCCCTTCACTTACTCCACAAAGCAATGGTTCCATGAAAGGCATGGACTTTGTTCCTCCTCCTTCATCCCCCATGGAGGCGGTATCGCACTTTACCCAGCTGATGCATTCCGGCAGAAGTGGGCCCATGGTTTCTGCAAACCATGACTTCATGGGAGGAAAGGTAACACCTGCCCACCAAGGGCCCCGGATGTATACAGTTCAAAATGCAGCCAACTTTTCAGGAAGCCACATAAATAAAGATTGATTAGTTTACTTAATACCATTCACATGGGGAAGTTAAAAGGAACTTAAAATCTTGACACTGCTTTTTCTCTGGCATTCTCTGAATTCGAAGACGGAACCCCCTTCAGTGAAAGCATTGGAGTAGGCGTCGGGAAGCTGGAGTTTCTTCATAGCGGTGAACCTGCCGTGGTTTCCCTAGCTGTTAAATGAGTTCTTCCAAGGGGCTGGTTCCTAAGGGTCCTAAATCTGGCAGTCTAACATTCTGTTTCCATCATCCCACGGGGGTGGTGGGGGTGATGCTTGTTTTTGGAAGGTGCCATCCAAACAGATTTGGGGAATGTGTCCTCGCTGCCCTTGACTGCTTTCTGGGCCCTGTTTTGTCACGAGTTTGAGCTCAGAGAAGCTGCCTTTGGCCTCATCTTTCCAGTCTGTAAAATGAAGGGCCAGATTAGATGGTCTCTGCAGCCCTTTCTGGCACCAATGCCTTGCCCACTGCCACACAGTATCTCCTGGCTTGCACTTTGCATAACACAAGTTGGTGTGCCTCCTGTCCTGTGCTGCTTGAGTCACTTTCTCTGCCTCCACTCAGCATGGGAACCAGTGTTCACCCCACCCTTGTGTGCACCAGACTTGACACCTGGAGGCGGGGGGAGTGCCTACCTTCCTTTCGCAGACAGGGATGTTCCGCTCGTTTCCATCTTCTGGAGTTTTGCCAACTTAAGGGTGTTGTGGTGTGGCTTGCCTTTCCTTCACATTGCTGCCTCAGATGTTCAGCTTCAGATGCTGTTTTCAAAACCTCTTCCACTGCTTCTCCTGGGTCACTGGCCAGACAGTAGCTTGTTCAAGGCTGCGGCCTCTCCCTTAGCCTCCCTGCCATTTCCCACTGGTTGGCAACCCTGACAGTCCAAAGGAAACCGACCTCTGTGGAGGTCAGCTGAGAGTATAGTCTGGCTCTTCTCTACTGGTGCACACAGAAGGGTGCCAAGCCATGCCTTCAAAGGTCTCGCCGATGATGCTCATCTTTGGGCATTGGAGCCCTGGATTCTGGTGCTGTAGCTCCTGGTGCCAAAGTCTGGATCTTTCCACATTTCAGCAGCATCAACATCTGCCACTCCCCATAATGCTCTGTGGAAGAGGGACTGTTGTGGTGCCCCTCTTGCTGGGGCTGCTATCTTAAAATCTGAGTGCAATAGGGTTTGATTATAATAGTTATTTCAGGATAAATATTGTTTCATCTGCACACTTCCTAGAACCGCTGTAAGATAGATTAAAAAAAAAAATGTCCTCAGCATTGCCGAAAATACCATTTGTAATAGCCTGTGAAGGCTGGGCTGCTCAGTCACCCTGGGTCTCAAATGACTGGCAAGGCTGGCTCTCAAATTCCAAAGTAGGAAGGCACGTTTCTGAAAAGCAACCTAGGTGAGAACATCTGGACCCAGGCCTCACCATCAGGGGTCCTGGAAGAAACATCCAAAAAAAAAGGGGGAGACCTGGTAGTTGAATAGTTGTCTAATAAAGCCAAATATTCCCTGTCCCAGCCAATAAACCCACTTTTATGACAAGCCTTTTCTGCAGCTTGGCTCAAACTTAAGTTTTACTGGCAGGTGTATGGTTGTGGGAAGGTTCCTAGTGAGGTTGGGAAACCTGGCAACTCCAGAGCTGCTTGGTTGGAGGAAGCAGAGCTGGCTAAATGCCAGGAGCTGGTCTCTGTCGCCTGTCCCTTACCATTCTGATAATAAAAACTGGGAAAGCTGCAGGGATGGTAGGCAAAAGGAAACCATGGCTGTTTTTGCTTTTGAGTGGTAATGAAACAGTTACAATGTGGGTTAAAGGGATTTACAGTGGGGCTAAGGACTCTGACCTTGGCCACAGGCAAGCTTGCACATAAATCAGCCCCCTCTCATGGGGTGTGAGAGGGTCTATATTGATCTTGGACTTGTCATCCTGGGGCAGTTTTTAGTTCTTTGTATTTAGTGGGTTAGTGCCAAGTGCTACCACTTCCCAGTAAAGGAACAGGGACCCAGCCTCTGGCCCAGTCCCTAGCTGCCTTTGTTGGTGTGGTGTTTTGTTGTTTGAGACTGCTTTGGAAGAGCTGCTTTTAGGGATTATCTTTGGAATACCCCGAGTGGGGAACAGGGTTCTCCTCAAAGCCTCACAACCAAGATCATAGGAAAGGGGCCCTATTTTCCTGCTGCTTCACAGCTCAGAACATGTACTGAATGGAATGTATTTTTAAGAGAATAAAGTCTATTTTTTTGTATTTTAAAGATTGGGAGGGCTAGGAAAGTAGCCCTCAAAAACTGTTAATACATTATAGGCCCCTTTTGCTAAGGGGCATCAGTATCTGTTGTTCCACAATTCCTTGCTCAGGCAGGTGCTCGGGTCTCACCCCTGCCCCTTGGAGTCTAGGTGCAGCAGCTTCTACATTCCTGCTCCGGGCATGGGACCAAGGAGGCCGGAACCCTGCTGCTGGAAACCAGGGCAAAGCCATGAGCAGTGATTCAGGGCTCCTTGGGTGCATGTGTATAGTTGAAGCTGCCTGTCTGCATGCGTCCTCTGGCTCTAATGCTGTCTGTCGGCTCTGCAGCACAATATGTAACCAATAAAGCTCCCTAGTTTCCATGTGCTCTGTGTGTGAGTCAGTGATGCCATTTTTTGTTGATGTCATCTCTGCATACAGCTGTTTCCTGTGCACTGGTACAGCTCGTGTGTTTCACTTTAAAATTCCCAGCCAACTACTAGTACTGTAAGGACTGGAAACACAGCTGAGGCTTAGTAAAGGTCATGCCTAGAAGCCAAACTGAATTGGAGTGAGAATTATATAGCACCTATTTTATTGGTACATTTTGTTTTTAGGCTTTGTTGTCACACACAAAACAATGGTCTCTCCAGCTGCCTATGCCATCTATTGCATTCAAAAAACAAACTCTTAATTAAAAGCACTGCACTTACTACTCCATCAAACATCTTCCCTGGCCCAAGCTAACAATAGTAATGGTGGAGCTGGGCTCCAAAGACCATCTACTTGGCACCATATGCCGCTCTCACTGTTAAATCAGTTACACCACCTGCCCTGGTCCTGGTGTGCAGAATTTCCCCACTGCTGTCATTTCAAGACTAGGGGGAAGCCCTCTCCAGTTGGACCACCAATGTATATAAAACCTCAGGTAGGGAAGGACTAAACAAGTAAAATCCGATTTCCAGAAGCAGATCACATGTGCATTTAGTCTGTTAAGAGCCCTTGGGAAGCAATAGGCACACTGTTCCCTACAACTTTTTACCTTACATAGATGGCAAAAGGGACTTAGCAGGTGTGATACAGGATTTTGAGATGGGGGAGATTTTGGTGGGCCTGGGATGAAATCTCAAGTAGCCCCATAAAAGAGAGACAGGAGAGGATTTAAGGAACACAAGGCAATGATATCAGGAAGCAGAGATTGGAGTGATGTGCTTTTAAGATGGGAGGAAAGGGCCACAAGCCAAAGATACAAACAGCCACTAGAAGTTGAAGCATACACCCAGGAAGGAAGTCTGGAGAATAAAGCCAGAATATTCTGCCAGAGGCCCATTCAAACTGTGTTGTGTTTTATCTTGCGAATTCAGTTGCCCGATGTCCATACACTTGACCTTGCAGCCTCACGCCTCTGGCACACGGTCTCTTCGCAATCCCAGTAGGGACATCTTGCCCCACAGATGAGGAAGCCCATGGCTTCTACAGGACCCCCTCAACCCTATCTTCTGACCTGACCAAACCACTGTCCCCTTTAGACTGCCTCCTCACGTAAACATGGGTAAAACGGGCATCTCTAAAGCTGCAACACTGCTGTCTTGTATGCAGCTCTAACCATAAGGGCACAGGAAAAAAAAGATAGGACTAATTTTATATGAAGTTTATTCTCAAAATATTAAAAAAAAAACTATCACACACCAAGAGACTAAGATGTTCTCTCGTAGTGCTTGTCTGCCTCAGTCTTTATGAAGAACACATACCGCCACGTGAATGGGGTAAGTGCCTCCCTCCCTAGTTCTAAGTCACTCAAGGCAGGCAACCTCCGGCCATCAACACTAGAGAAACCTCTGCTTGGCCACCTGGCCCTCATGGACTTCATCAGTTGATCGGAAGCCCAGGTGCCAGGGCGTTTTCAGGAATCTAGTATTGCTAGAACTTTGCTTACACAGCAAAAGACATATACATCGGCCTCTTCTCTTCGGATATATGTCTCATATGCTTGGTGACTGCTGTGCAGGGACACCTGGTGTGGCCTGGCGAGGCAGGGTGTACATGGCTCCCAAGAACTGGTCTGCAATCCTTCCTGCTTCTCGAAGCCCACTCAGCAGAGCACCGTGCACTGTGGCTGGGTAGTTACGGATTGTATGTTCTCCAGCAAAGAAGAGTCTTGGAATTGGCTATTTCAGGAAAAAAATATTAAGAGAAAATCAGCAGGTTGCAAATATACCTTTATTCTGTCTGAATGGTAAGAGTCCAGTTGGCCTTTGAAGCTGACTCCCCCACCCCTCTGCCCTTTCCCATCATTTTACCAAAAGGATCTCCCTTATCAGTAGGCATTTTCTTAGAACTGACAGAAGTAGGGAGGGAAGGTAAAGCTTAGCCAGCCTTAGTTCTAGAGTGATGCTTCACTGCCTCTGTGCTTATTTACAAGTTTAACTCTGCGGGATGCCCACTTCTAAAGCTTCCTTTGCTTCATGTAGTACCTACTGGGCAGGGGTGGGGGGTGGGCCCCCTCTACTCTGAACCACAGAGAACACAGCATGTGTTCGTGCTTGGAAAGCACTTGTCTCTCAGTGCAGAGGGGGCCTTACCTACCACAGGGTCCTGAGGAACATTTAGTACTCTTTGGAGCCGGGCCAGCCAGGCATCCCCTAGAGAGGGGCCCAAGGTTACTTTTCAGAGGCATGCCCTGGAGGACCTGCAACAATCCTATCAGCCATTACAAAATTGGGGGGGGGGGGGGGGGAGGATGTTTTTGTTTTATAGGAAACAAGATCTGAATAAGGAAAAAGTAATTAACTGGTTTATACTCTGGATTCTTTCATTTTAACACGGACTGCCTAGATTTACAAAGCCAAATGTGAGAAATAGGACCCATGATACTGTCCCTCCCTTCTGCTCTGGGTTATCTGAAAGGGCCCAAGGACGGGAGGAGTAAGTCTAAAAGAGCCAGAGGCATTTTTTACCTGAGATTCTGGAACACTGGCCCCTCCCAAATGCACCCAGGTATAGTGTGTTCAGTTTCTCACCTGTGGGGCACCTGGAACTGAGGGGCCAGGAGTGATTGGCTGAGCCATTAAATCATAGTCGTTTCCAGATGATCCTGCAGCTACGTAGGAATAGGAGCCCCGAGCCCAGGGATCAGCTCGCCAGCGAGACACCACAGTTTCCTTGGGCTAAAGAAAAACCACGAGAAGTTACTACCAGACACCAGGGACAATCCAGTAATCTCTGGAAGGCGGAAAAGCTGTCATGAGTGGGGACACAAGTGAGAGAGCTGAAGAGGCAACAGACATGAGAGTTAGCCCAGTGGGGAGTGCTGCTGCTTTAAAATATGCAACATAAAATGCCTTCGGAATGCAAGGAAGCCTCCATGTTGTACTCTTGTCTGTGAAACCACACATCTACCTAGGACCTGACTTCTCTTTTACAAATTCACGTGAAGCATTAACAGGCCTCTTCTCAAAGGAATCATAAGGATCTGTGTTTCGATAGGCCTACAGAACAGAAAAAAGTATCAAGAGGTTCTCTTAAGACTTCCCTGAAGGAGTCTGGCCACTCTGACTGAAAGGTGGGGTGGGATGGTGGGATGATGCCAAAAGCAGAGACAACGGGCAAGCAGACAAATGCAGCAAATAACTTTCTGAATCCCACACCTACGCCATGAACTCCAAACATTGGCATTCACGTAAATCCATACACTCCTCAGTTCTGGCTGAAAGTGTCCTGCCCAAGTACTGCGCTGCAGCTCAATGCGTCACACCCTGCAACCCCAGATTCCCGCTGGCCCCTGCCCACTCACTTACCTGGGGCACTGCACTGCTACCAAAGATCCCTTTGAGAATGGCCAGGCATCGGCCTACAATCACATCATCACTTATGTTTTCCATGATGCCAGCAGCTTCTCCTGCCACTAGTGCCAATAGTATTGGAGCTAGGGAAACAGAAAGCACAATTCCAGGGTTTTCCTACAGACTTCCACCAAGAACCTCCTTAGCAGGCCCCACATTGTTCTTGGTGCACCACTCATGCTAGAGACAAGCTGTTTTTGGGACAGCAACTTGAAATCTATCCCCAGAAGGGAGCTGGCAAACTGTAGTAAGTACAACTTTGTGGCTCCATACCTTGTTAACGAAAGAAGACCACCAAGTATCCCAGTAAGGCAAAGCATTCTCGGCCCTGACCACTGCAGACAGCCCACAAGCAGGGTTGCCCTTTTAGCTAACCCAGGCCCCGCCAAGCCCACCACCACCTTGCCTCACCCACTTGATACATACTCATGCAGCAGACTTATGTGACAGGCACAGGACTAGAGGCTGGGGTATAAAAGCTAGAACTAGACTATACAGTCTGTAGATAAAGAGACAATCAAAATAAGTAACCACAGACAGGTAATTTTGAACCATAATAGAAGCTATTGAAGAAAAATACAGGACACAGAACATACAGAGAATTTAGATTTGAAGCAGTGGAGGTACGTGTATCTTGGGAGTCCTATTTGAAATAGTGACATTTAGGTGAAGACCTGAAGGGCAGAGCAAGCCATGCTGGGAAGGAACAGAAGAAGAAAAATTAAAACACTCCAGGCGCAGCCCTCCAGGGCAGAAGCCCTGCAGCAGAAAGAAGCATGGCGCTTTCCAGGGTTCTGGGAGAGCAGCAAGGGTGCTTGGCGCCCAGGGAGAGGATGGGGTCAGAGGGATGAACAATGAGGAAGCTGAGGTAGAGGAGGGCTGGATTACATGGGCCTTCTTAGGAATGTCCATCACAGGAAGCCCATTTGGAAAGCCCTCCAAGGAGAAGCAGGGATGGCAGTTAGTGGCTGCTGGCAACCGGACAGGTGAGAGGAGAGAAGGGCCTGAACCGGGAGGTGGGCAGCAGAAAAGCAGGGATGCCAACAGGACTGAGAGAGGCGGAGAGGCTGGCACTGACAGGACTCACTGGCCTGGGCGGGGAAAGGGACGAGCACTCAGAGGTCAGAAAGCGGTGTGCTCAGGGAACGAAGGGCTGCCTCTGTGGCTCAGGGGCCGGGCGCGTGACGGATGTTTCCGTGTCGGGCAGTGAGGAGTGATGGACATGACGGGGGGGATCCAACTGTTAACTGGCGTGTGTGCACTGTTGAGGCCGTGCCTCCTGACACCGCTGCACAGTACGTGCCACATTCTCTTCCTGCAGTGAGGCAGGACCCAAAGATACATTTTTTTAAAGCTCTGTATAGGATTCAGAGCAATCCAAATGCAGAAGAACGTACAACAGAAGGTAGGGTTTCATAAATACATTCTAAGTGAAGTGATCAAAGATTCAGGGACAAGTCATATATAAGACTGAGAATAAGGAATACAAATTTCCCCCTCCAGGAAGCCTCCCTGGGCTTATCCTTCCTGGTGGGGTCGATTCTTCCTTTTATGTTTTCTTCTGAAGCGCTCTGGGCTTCCACTCTGTCATCTACCGTATTTTGCTGTGTATAATGTGCACTTTTTTGCCCAAATTTTTGAGGGAAAAATAAGGATGCGCATTACACATGGGTAGTACTAATTCCATTATCTATATAAATGTTTATAATTCTTTTATTTATGCTTTTGTGTTATAAGTGTAACTCTAGAAAACAGTGACGATATCTATATGCAAAACAATACCTTGGAATATGGGAATTGGTTTTGTTTCTAAATATAAATAAATAATTGAATGAAAAAATTAAAATGAAAGATTTTTTCCCTGAAAGTTTGGGCCAAAAACATAGGTGTGCACTATATGCGGGAGCGCGTTATACACGGCAAAATACGGTACTTACTGCTCTGTTCCGAGACTTCCTAACTCCTCTGTATCCCCCACAAATTAGTTGTGGGTTCCTTGAAGGCGGTTTCCCCTCCTCCCTATGCCCCCGGCACCTATAAGGGATTTTGCTTGTTGAGTAAATGAAAAATGAAGACCTACACCTACTTGAGAAAACACAGAATATCCCTAATTCCCTATCCCATAAGGACAGGAGAAAGACCACGACTGGACAGCAGTTACCTTTGTAGAGGTTCCAGAAGAGGAAAAGCTCGCCCCTGCTGGCAGTCGTACTGCCGACGTGCCCAAACAAATTGACACTCGGGTCCCAGAACACGCGGTCGAAACACAACACCACCTGTGGTAACAAGGGAGCGCGAGAGCTGGGGAGAGCACTCCGAGACATGGCTGCAAGCACAGCTGTGCCCCAGCAGGAAGTACTGCTTCTTCAGAACTTCAGCTTCTTCTAATCTGCTCTTAACATGAGCCTCAAAACCCTTATTATAAATGTGTTACTTAGGATGGCATTTAGAGCTCTCTTTTCATAGGCCTGGGTTTGTAAAGTGACCCCAGAACACTAGGTTCTCATGAATATTTTATGGATAATTAGGCAATAAGGTGAACGAATGGACAGGCCCCATCCCATATCAAAGTTGAGAGCACAGCAAATCGTATGAACATGCGAACCTTCTCCTGCCCCGGACTCGTACAGGGCGTGAGAGAGGTGCCGAGGGCGGTTACCTTGTTAAGGTTGCCAAACCCCATCCTTTGGACCGCAGATGTTTTCCACTCAGGAAGAGGTGGCACGAACTGAACGGCTGGTGGCTGCTGCTTCAGCACCCCCAAGGGGAGGGTGCAGAGAACTGCATCGCACTTGTAAATGAACGTCTGGCTTGTAGAGCGCGTGTTCACCGCTATCACTTCACACCCTAAGGGGTCCGAGGGGAAAGGCTTACTGGTCAGGGGATGGCATGACAGGGTGCTGGACACTCAGTGCACAGCAGGCCCCACACGCCATCCCAGCTAAGGCTCCGTGCAAGTCTGTGAGGTCGGTTCTACCCACTTTTCATAGAAGAAAACTGAGGCAGAAACAAAGCAGCAAAGGTAGTTAAGTGCCAGGATTCACATCCTAATAGTCAACTTCCATCCTTGATCTTCACCAGTGTACTACGTCACCTTCCTGGTACACTGTGACCTTCTGGACAAATAAAAGGACCTGATCATTTACCAAAGGAAGTAAATTTAGACCAAAATTCAGAGTAAAGTGTCTGTGCTGACACAACCAATACCTCCTACGCTGTGGGCAGGCGCTCACTCTCTAAAGGACCCATAGAAAATGATACCAGATGCCCGTGGCACGGACCTAAGCTCAGAACCGTGGGGACTGCTATTCTTGAGAATTTGTGAGCTCAGGGCTAACCACAGAAAAGGCAGTGAAAGTAGTTAATGTTATTTATCCTCATTTGTGCTGGATTTTTTCTTCAGCGAGTGCCTATCTGTGTACACAAATAGTTCAGGTCAGTGTGAGATCTCAGTACATGCCCATTTTCTGTGGTCATGGAACCAGAGAAAAGGACACAGAAGCTGTTCTCGCTGTTCCTCGCCGGCATGCAAATGGTCATTTCAAGGCTGCAGATCTCAACAGCATCAGTTGAAAGCTGCCTCTGAAGGGAGTTTAAATGGAAAACTGTTTCAGTGGTTTTAAAGAAACACCTGTGGTGATCGTGGAAACTCTAGGGAAGGGGCCTTGGAGGGCAAGTTACCGTAAGGAGGTCAAGATTATCGATTCCAAAGGTGGGTGGGCCGACAGGGTCCCTGCACTGCACATCAACTGTGCCTGAAGCCAGCCAGAGTGAGCACTGAGCTTCTGCCAGAGAAGTCAGGTCAGTTTAGAGTCAACTTACCAGCAGGGCCGCTCTCAGGACTAGAAAGCAGCCCGAGCCATCCGTCCGTCCGTCTGAACAGGAGAAGCCAGAACAGACCCAAAGGCCAAGATGCAAGATGGTGAAATACAGGGGTAGATCCACTGGAGACTTAGGAGCCTAAGTTCTGGTATTTAAGTCCACGCACAATTTGGAAATTAAAACTTACCTCAATTTTCTGGTTTAAACAATGATGGGGCTGGAGCTTCCAAATACTCTACGGGCTCAGTCCTTATGCACATGCAAATTTTTAAATCTGGAGTCGAAGTTTACAAGACATTCTATCCGGAAATGACTTAACTGTTTCCACAGGTCGAACTCAGTGACAGGCCAGTACCGTGTTTCAGAGTGAGAGGCGGCCCTCCCCGGCGCGGCAGGGACTTACCCGACGCCGTGTAACGGACCTGCCGCACTGCGGTGTTCAACTTAATGTCCAGGCCTTCTGCTAAAGCCACCGGCACACACGAGTAGCCGTTCCGCACTGTCAGGTGGCTGCCAGTAAACTCAAAGTCGTCATCCTACACGGGAGAGAAAAGCACCTATTTTCACATGTCCTTGGTCTAACCTGGGCCCTTTAGACTGAGTTCTGTAAAATAATAAAGCTAAGAGCGCCAGCCTGTGGAAACTGTCAATAAGCTAAGGTAGAAATCCAGAACAATCACTCCGTATTCAGCCTCAGATGCCCCAGGAAATGGAAGGGAAAAGAAAAAAATGTCCGGATGTCCACAACGGCTCTTTGGGCAGTGAAGTCAGGGCAGTTTCTTCTTCTCTTAGGCAGAGTTTTGATCACAAGTCCAGACCCTTCATGGTGGTGGAAGAGGGAAGGAAGCTGAGTCAGCGAGCCCACACAATTAGCATCTCCTTTTTCGTCTGGTTTCTGCACGCATTACAGACTGGTGGGCTATCAGAGTCACTACCCTGACTGCACCTTCTTTTACCTTAAGAGCAAAATCAGTTTTTATTCCTTAAACTTACAGGTGGTAGAGTTGAGGAAGACTCCACAACTAGAGACAGTTGAAGTCGAGAAGGAAATCTAGAATTATAAAAATTGGCCCAAGACGGTTAATATAGTAAAGAAATCAAGACTTGGCCTCAAAGAATTCCCCAAATGGTTTCTTAAAAAAGATAGATTTATTTATTTGTTTCCTTCCTCACGTACTTTCAGAAAGGGGGAGGGGAGAGAAACATCAATCAGCTGCCTCTCGCATGCTCCCATCTGGGGACCTGGCCCACAACCCAGGCCTGTGCCCCGACCCAGGATCAAATCAGTGACCTTTCCACTTTGCAGGATAACGCCCAACCCACTGAGCCACGCTGGTCAGGACCCAAATGATCTTATTTCTTTGAATTTACTGAAAATTTTTTTATATAGAGAAACATTTGAGGTTACATAGTATTTCCAATTTCAAGAAATTCCTGGAGAAAATGTAGCACAATTCTTAGGAATTAGATGAAAATACAGGGCTGGCAGCAAAACTCCCACTACTCAGTGACCTGCTCCCTGCACCCATCAGCTCAAGTCACCCACATTTAAAAATCCAACACAATTACAGATGGGTACAGACTGAAACTCCAAATGATAAATCAGTTACTTGGAAGGGTCTACTTTAGTATTTACATGAAAAACCACAAAGAAACTAGGAACTAACAAGTCCAATCTTCACTGTAATTCAAATACTAAAGAACACCATGGCATAATCTAAAGATTAAGAGTCAAAATAATCTTATTAGGAAAATGTAAAATAGAAATATGTAAGTAAAAATTTAATATTTACTTATATACAGTGTCTTGATTCTGGCCAAAGTCCAAGATTTAGAGACTGGTCCATTCAATTATTTAAGAAGCCCTACGACTTCTCACTAGTTCAAGGGTAAATCGCCCTCACCACACTTAGTGATGAGACAAAAGATACTACCACATTCAAGGGTTAGAAGATAACGTGAAGGTGACTATCACCCTAAGTTGATCAATAGATTCAATGCAATCCCAATAAAAATCGCAGGAGTTATTTTTATTAGAATTGATAAACCAATTGTAAAATTTTTATGGAAATACAGACCAAAAATAGCCAAGCCAATCTTAAACAAGAACAAAGTTGAGGGCTCACAGTACCTGATCCAAGACCTACTACAGAGCCATGACAGCCAACAGTGTGAGACAGAGCACTACGGACGGACAGACGGACGGGTAGACAGAAAAAGCAATCGTGATTTTCACAAAGGTGCCAAGACAAATGAAGAAAAATGGCTGTGTTAGAATAACTGATTAGATAGCCATACAGGAAAATGTGAATCCTAAACTCACCTCTAATTATACACAAAAATGAACTCAAAATGGATCACAGACCTAACGTAAGAGCAAAGTTCATAAAGCTTCATGAAGAAAACTGGAGAAGAATCTTTGCAACCTCTGTTTAGACAAAAAAAAATGTCAGGATTTTACAAAAAACTCAAAGCCTGAAAGTTAATAGAACAGGATTCCATCCAATTGAAAACTTTTGCTCTTTGAAAGATGCCATTTAGAAAATAAAAGAAGGCAAGCTGTAGTCTGGTGAAAATGTTTGCAAACCACACACCTGACAATAGACTGCATCCAGAATTTAAAGAACATAATGAACTCTCACAATTTAACAAGAGGACAACCAGGTTTTTTAAATGGGCAAAAGATCGGAAAAGACTGTTCATCACAGACTCGATATACGAATGGTCAGTAAGCACATCAAAAATGCTCACAGAGTCGTCAGGGAAATGCAAACGAGAACCACAAGGAACACTAGAGGGGCTGGAACTCTTAAAACCTGGCAGCACTGAGTGCGGATGCGGGTGCGGAGCACCGGAACCGTGTGCATTGCTGGTGGGTGGGGTGCCATCTGAAGAGCAGTTTAGAAGTTTCTGATAAAGCTTTATAGAAACCTGCTTCCCGTAAGACTCAGCAATCTGACTCCTAGATAGTTATCCAAGAGAAAGACACGAACCAGCTTCATGTTCATACCAGCTTCAGGCATTTATAGCCAAAACTGGAAACGACCCACATGTACCAGTGAAAGGCCCATCTGTGACATATCCATATAATGGACTACTGGACAATAAAAAGGAACAAAATACTGATACAACAATGATGAATCTCAAAAGGGCAAGGGAGAACCTTCAAGGATGGTGAAAATGTTCTCTTCTTGATTGCGGTGATGGTTCGTGACTCTATAGTTTGGCAAAGCTAAACTGTTCACTTAAAATGGGTGAGCTTTTTTGTATGTAAATTACCTTTCTTACAGAGCTGTTTAAAAGCGCACATACAAACAAATTAAGTTTCTCTTAGGAGCCCTTTCCAAGGCATACAATGAATAAAGGAGAAAGGAATTTTACCTGATCCCAGTGTTTAAGGGAGAGTGTAGAGAGAGGCGTGGCGTTAGCAAACTCGAGATTTGCAAAATGCCAATCAAGTATCTGTCGGTCTCTTGATGAGAGATATACATCACTGCAAAATGACAACAAAGGAGCACAGTTATTAAAGGGTTTTACTATTATGCTCAACAGGCTGATGTGGGTGATCTCAGTGAGTATGTGACCATCTAAACCTGGGACTGTGCCTTATATGAAGTTCTAAGTCAAAAAGTAGAACCTGATCTCTCATTAACCCCTTTAGTCCTGTGCCTAGAGCAATGCCAAGTTCACTACATAAAGCAAATTACAATCAGGCCTCATTTGTCTGGGAAAAAAAAGACTTTTTTATATGGTTATTTTGCATTATAGAAGTATATTCATAGTAAAAATTTTTATTTTATAAAGAAAGCGTGGACCCTGGCTGGTGTGGCTCAGTGGATTGAGCAAGGGCCTGCGAACCAAAGGGTCGCTGGTTCAATTCCCAGTCAGGGCACATGCCTGGGTTGCAGGCCAGGTGCCAAGTATGGGGCGCTTGAGAGGCAACCACACAGTGATGTTTCTCTCCCTCTTTCTCCTTCCCTTCCCCTTTCTCTAAAAATAAATAAATCTTTTCTTAAAAAAGAAGCAAGCATGGACTTTTTGGCAAGAATGGGTGGCGCCCCTGACTATAGAACAGAGTAGGTGTACGCAGAGGCCAGATGCGGCATGGAGCACAGTATCAGCATGTAAGTATTCACCGTTAAAAACCCAATAGAAATAAAAGTGTCATACTTTCCTACTCCCCAGAATTATGGGAATTTGAAGCAACACCACCTTCTAGGCCACTCAAAGATGACAATTTTCACTTACTACACTTTCATTCAAATATCAGATTTTATGGAGAAATGCTCTCTTAAAAACGATATATTGAAGTACCTAGGATACTCTCACACATTGGAACAAAGGAGTAGGGGAGGGTTTAGGAACCGGAGAAGCACAGGTGACCACTGAACAACTTGGGGTACAGGGCATCCACACTGCTCTCCCCCAAATATCTGGGTTAGCTTTTGACGACCCCAAAGCTTAACTACCACTGGCCTGTTGACAGGGAGCCTCACCAATAAGATAGTCAATTAATACATATTTGTATGTTATATGTATTATACACTGTATTCTTACCATAAAGTAAGCTAGGGAAAAGAAAATTATAAGGAAAATATGTACATATATTTTATACACTCATGACATATTTTTTTCTTAATTTTTTCTAGATTTCTAGGCTACGTAGGTGTCTGCATGTTTTTTCAAATTGTTGAACTCTCCAACAAAATTTCTAATATATTTACTGCAAAAACCCACAGATAGGTGGACTTGAGCGAGCAGTTCGAACCTGTGCTGTTCAAGGGTAGACTGCAGCCCCTGCACCAACACCTTCCCCTCATTAAACACTGTGCAATCCGTTCACTGACCATGAATAGAACCATGGTTCTTTGTGACTTAACAGGCAGAACAGTGAAGGCTAGCGCTCTCAACATCTACCTGCTTTTCTTACCTTGGGGGATTGGCTTCCAATTCTTGAAGTTTTTCTTCTAGCTTTCCTTGTGTTTCGGCTAATTCATCATATTCCTGATAAAATTAAAGAGAACCAGTTGATCTGGACATGTCAGAGGTCCACCTAGTTATTTATACTGCAAAATGTAAGGTCTGGACCACATCTCTGCCCAGGTCACATCTGCTTAAGGCTGGGTCAGGGCTCAGAGATGGTCATTTTTGGAGACAAGCTATAATGTCAGCCCGGAATTAAGACTGGGGTGGAGGGAATAGCAACTACCACTTCCTGTGCATTTACCACGTCCCCAGCATAGGGTAAGCACTTTAGATACCCTATGAGTGAGTTGGTATTAATACACCATGACACAGATGGGGTGATTAGGGAGCCCAAGGTCACATGGCTAGGCGATACTAAGTTATGAATTTCAACCAGACAATGTGACTCCAGATGACTCGAGTCCATGTTCATTGTCATCATTCTAAACTGTCAGCGATAAACTACACCAAAGGCTAAAATGAGATGTAAGTAAGCTAAAGGATGAGATTATAAAACAAAGTAGGAATTCTGTACAGAAAGTATATCTCAAACCAAGCTGACCCGTTAAATCCCCATGGTGCCTGTGTATCAAACCCTCTTCTGCTTACTATAGGCACTTGTGATTGGCTAGTGGCCCTCTCTTTTCCAGAGTTTCTCAAATCTAATTGTTTGTCAGGATTCCAGTAAAACCAACCAGGCATGTATGTGCGCATACCACACCTTGCACAGGGCAGTCAGATCCCTGTGTTTGCTTTTCACTAAGAACTCAGCAGTGATATCTCTGGGTGGCTTGACTTCAGAAGCTTCTTTGTATTGCTGATGGAGTTCTTTAATTTTCTCTTTCAAATTTACCATCTAAAAGGTAAAATTACAGATTTACCATTCCAGACAGCAACGTAATTCATCTCTAAATCCCATGCTTTGGCTCCTCGCCTAGAATGCTATTATATTGTATGAGAACAGGTCCTTGGAATTCTTGAATACTTCTTCATGATATTTTAGAGTGGGGGAAAAAATCCTACATGGCTCAATACAGATATTTCACATCACTAGGAGATAAGTAAGACTGGTTCTGTCTTCCAAAACAAATGGGAGAACTAGAAGTGTCCCATTAATTAAAAAAAATATATATATATACACATGTACAAATTAATCTCCAGGGAAAACAAACTACCATGATTTGTTTTTTAAACACATAAAAGGTCAGGTCATCACACAAAGCACCTAAGGAGCCATTCCCAAGGATAGCTGGTCAGGTCTCTGATGGCACCACAGAGGACAGGTGACGGTTAAAGCTTGAGACAGGGCCCCCAGCCACCTTGCCATTCTCTAGCCACTCTTTCCATTTCATCTGTACCACGGTCACGAGGGGGGAGTGCTAGACACCTCTTTACTTGGCAATGTGAAGAAATGAGACACAGTGAAGGAGGCAAGAGTCCAGTCACAAGATGCACCCAGACTTTGCATGACACCCCCACAGGGGCTGTCCCACTTTGTATTTTCTCCCTGGGCTGGTGGTGTATTTGCAGCTCAGGATGAGGAGAAACAAATAGTTCCCTAGCCTGGTGCCAGGGCTCTGGAGGGTGGCAGTAAAAAGCCCTCAATAGATGTAAAACTTGGCATAAGTGAATCATGGCAATGAATTGTTGTCCTGGCTGCTGACTGTCGTCCTTATCAGGGGGAGCTGACCCCTGGATAGATGGTTTCCCTCCATCCCAGAATTCAGCAGAGGTCACTGGGTCAGCTCAGCAAGAGCCAAAGGGAACCTGACAAGAGTTTACCAGTAGTGCCACACTGAAGACTGACAGATAAATACTGCCTTTGTTTAGGAAAATATTTTATTTTATTTTTAGAGGGGAGGGGAGGTAGGGAGAAAGAGAGGGAGAGAAACATTGATCAGTTGCTTCTTGCTCGCTCCCAAATGGGAACCTGGCATGCAACTCAGGCATGTGCCCTAATTGGAAATCGAACCTGCGACCTTTCAGTTTGCGGGATGACACCCAACCCACTGAGCCACACTAGTTGGGGATGAAACAGTGCCTTTGGCTAGTCATTTTTTCCTAAGAGCAGAGAGTCTCATTGCTTATTAAATTTCTAAATTAAGCAGGGGTGTCTGACCCGCAGCCCAGGATGGCTATGAATGTGGCCCAATACAAAACCATAAATTTACTTAAAACCTTTTTTTTTGCTCATCAGTTTTCATTAGTGTTTGTGTATTTAATGTGTGGCACTTACTCTCCCCGTGTGGCCCAGAGATGCCAAAGGTTGGACACCCCCGAAGGCTTTTTCCCCTATGTACCTTCAGCTATAAAGAAAATAAACAGAATTTCACCTTATTAAGAAGCTCTTTCAATTCCTCCTGAGTTTTTACTATCTTCTTCCAATGTTCAATCTGCTCATCTTTGACGTGCTTTTCTTGTAACCTAAGAGAGACAATTAGTGTGCCCTGGTCACACAGCCAGCTTTGCGACATCAGACTGGTACCCATCAAAAACATTCAAGAGTATCAAGGCCCACTGAAATTTCTAGTACTTTGGAATAAGAAAGGTGGCAGGTGGTAAATTATTTTCTAGGCTGTTAAATACAGTTTAATGCCAAAAAAGTGAATTTCAGAATTAAGAGGGGCCTTGCATATCACGTAATTATTTTAAATGGTTTTACTTTCAGATTTAACTATTTCACGTGAAAATTAGCTCAAATGAGACTTGATGGAAAACTTAAAACAAAAATAGCAAATCTCTAAATGGAATTCACTAGACAAGAAGCAGTGTCAAAATACTTACTGAATGACAACTTCCAATGCCTGGCCAAGGGACACAGGCTTATTATTGAGGACATTGAAGTCTAGCTGATGACTAAGGTAGGATGTAGCTTCTAGCAATCGGTTAAACTCTTGCTCTACCATTTCATCTTTCTCTTTAGGAACCTGAAAATCCGAAGTATAGCAGAGTTGGTCCTTGTAAGACTAAGCATCACCATCCATGAAAACACAAATGCCGTATAAGATTAAAAGGTCAAACATGTATCTCAAAGGGAAAACCTCTGAGGACAATGATTCACACTTGCTTTTCTATGAAGTGGTCAGTTCCACTAAATGAGATATGAAATGTTTTTGGCACTGTTATTTTCCTAGTCTCCCAGTTTTGCACTCTGAGCTGGGACTCCACCTCTATTAAGAGCCCCTGGATTCACAGTGGTGCTGGCTGAGGTTAGGTGGGGTTGACATGCACTGAGATAAGCTGGGCTGACATGTACACAACAGCTAGAAGAGTCCCAGGGAACCAAAACCGTGTCAAAACACCTGAGGGCCTTCCAGAAAAAGGGGCAAGATGGACAAACAGGAAGTCCAAAGTGTCTGCTTCCCCTTAAAGATGACAGAAATTAAGATGGGAGCAGGAAAGACAGAAGTGAAATTCACGGTTATTAATAAGCTGTTAATATGCAGAGTGATAAAATTTTAAGGCACCAGTTAAGTTCAGAGTTGAGTGGAGGAAGAGAACAGACTGCAGAGCCCGTCCTCGAGCTGCAAGACCATGCTCCCGTCCCTGCTGTGCCCCTGCCCACTGATACCGTCGGCTGGCACAAATCCCTCTGCTATGACTTAATTCAGCCCCCAAGTAATTCATGACGGCAGCGAGGGAAGGAAAAAGCATGACTAATGCAAGCATCTCTTGCCATAAGCTGGGCATCAACTGGGAAATGAGATTTAAAATATGAATTTCACTTTACAGTCAACCTAAAACTGGTAACAAGAAAACAAAAAAATCAAAGTTCTTATAAACACTAAGGCCAAGGAGATGTGATCTCTTTCCAAGCAGAGGTAACTGAATATGGACAAGACCATCACAGTAAGACTCTAACTCTTAGTTCTTGCCCTTCCCAATTAAACAGATGCTTTTGATGCACAAGCCTCTGCCCTTCACTGATAAATCACACAAGTGACACTGTATGAGCCAGGGCGTGGCAAAAAGAATGCAGCAAGAAGTTCAATCTACGCCAAAAACAAAAAGGGGGGACTGCAACTGTCCTTTGAAACTGTAAACATGACGGATGCCACAACTGATTCAATCAAAAGAGTGTTTTAAAGCATCAAGTTCTAAAAGGACCACACATAGGAGAGAGCAGGAAACTATGAATTAGAGAAGTCCCCTTAGCCTCAGAAATAACCCCCCGCCCTGAGAATTTTCTGGCTTATGCAGAGAAATAAGGCAGAGAATCAGGCGGTGGAGGCTTGGTGCCATTTATGTATCGGGATGGTTGGTGCCTAGGATTCTGGAGAGCAAACACGTATGACCACCTATTCAACTCCATGGCCACAGAAAGGAGCTCTTGGTGACATCCCTACCTGTTCTGACTACACAGCTATCAGAACTAATGAAAGAGACCAACTCGTCAGGAATTTCATTTACTTTCTCATCAGCTACTCTTCCTCATGGATGGGATGGTCACAACACTCAAAGTGATGCTGAAATTCTGCTTGGTGTAATTCCTGCAATGATGCTACAAGATGGTTCTAGAAACTCTAAATCTGGTGTACCTTTAAAAAAGGCAACAATTACATTTTCAACCAATATCGACAGTTCTGAGAATTTTTTTTTAATTAAAAAAAATCCTCACCTGAGGATACGTTTGATTTTTTTTTTGAGAGAGAGAGGAAGGGGGAAGAAAGAGAAAGAGAAACATCGATAGGTTGCTTCCAGTGCACGCTCCGACTGGGGACCAAACCTACAACCTTTTGGTGTCCAGGGTGACATTCCGACCAACTGAGCCGCCTGGCAAGGGCTACAGTTCCGAGATTTTAACGGGTCAGGGGTGTGCATGACTGCTCTTCCTGGAGTACAAAGAGGTGGTGTTCCTATGTGTGGCTTCTAAAATGCCTAGCAAGGGCATGCTTTAGCAGCAAGAGGGACCATGTCACATACGCCTCTCCAGTAGGGCAGAATGTGCCAGTACACGAGTGTGCAAATGGTACAGATTAAAGCTCTTCCAGTATCGACTGGATGGCTTGCTTCAAACAAGCTTTAATCTTTGCAGCTAGGGTGACAGTCACATAGGGAAGTTCATACGGAAAAATATGCAGTACTCAGGCTCAGTAACTGGGGTCCAGGGTGGGTAGCGAAGAAATATTTAAAGGGACACTGTCAAGGTTATGGGGACCAAATGTGACCTTTTGTTTCTTCCCTGTGTTTGCTGAGCCGCCCACTTGATTCATTACACTTTCCCCTTCAGTCCACCCACAACCCCCACAAAAACCTGACCTTTTACATGCGCTTTCAATGACAAAAACTCAAATGGCGCCAGCCCAACATACAGGTGGGAATCTACAACAAACTAGTGTGAATGTGTGATGGAGAGGACCTTTGGAAGGGAAAGACTTAAGTTTCAAGCTTTTAATGGGTTATCGTAAACAGTGAGGAAAATGATTTGAAAAATTATGAAAAAAATACCTTGACAGTGTCCTTTTAACCAGTGCAGCAGAGAGAGAAATAAACTGTCAATAGCAGCCCGAGCCCCACATCAAGGTTCGTTGTGTATGACAGCGGTAAAATCCAGGCTTCACACACACAGCACGACACAAGCGCTCTGTGAGCTCAGAAGCTGCAACCGCCAGAGAAATAAGGAACAGACTGTGCAGAAACCAAAACAGGAGAGTCAAGGCACAGAAATGGGCAAGGAAAGGCAGTTTGGGGAGGAGGGGCAGTGGTAAAGGGAGGTGGCGCCAGAAAGCAGTGAGGAAGAATGCAAACTTAATAAAAGAGAAAAAGAAACACAGACCAGTAACAAGAACGACAAACAAAAACCAAACCGAAAGGTCACTGCCACGTGTGACAGGCGTCGGAGGACACGACTGCATCTCCGGCACACCACCCTAACCCGAGGCTCCCTTAGGAGGCTGTGAGGACAGTCCGCAGCCAGGCCCCACCCACGTTCTGCCCACACAGTGACAGGCACGTTGCCAGTGAGACCAGGGACAGCTCTGAAACATTTATTTTATTTTTCCCCGTTAACTTTAAAATTCTACTCTGAAATTTAACATTAGGAAAATAGTAAATAAAATACTTGTCTATTAATCAATACTGACTGGGCAAAAACCAAAATGTGTTGTTGATACCTTTAAACTCTGAATCTGTTTCTAAAATTAAGCCGGTCAGATAGGTACTACGACACACCCAGACAAGGAAAAGGACTTGTGTGCATAACAACCGTTGGGTACCCCACCGCCGGTTTCTGGTCGTCTCTTTTCTCTTGGTAAGAGCCACAGATTAGGGAAAGGAGTTGAAATACCAGCAACCTCTAAAACACAAGAGGCAGTAATTTTATTTTTACCTGACCATTCTATTCCAGGTTTTTAAATTGAATCTTGAGAAAGAACTCGGCAAATGATCACAGAGGGCTAAGCGCCACGTCGGCCACGGTGCTCCCCATGTGTGCTCTGTATCACAACACAGCCAGAGCACGTTACGGCAAACTAGGAAGCAAGCGGTTTTTTCAGAAAGGACCTTTGATATAGTTTTCTAGTGAAGAATTAAAAAGGGTATCATTTGAAACAGATTGTGATACGACTTTTCAAAGCCATTCATTTTCCTACGAAAGGCTCCAGATAAACAGTTCCTCCAAGACTAAGAAAATTTGGTGAGTCTCACTGCTCTATGCGGGTACAATCCTGATTGTTTTGGTCCTATAGATTATATGGAACATTTCTGAACTCGGCTGAGGGAGGGGCAGTCTATGCATCTAGCCCATGCAGAATAAATTTAGGGAGAGCCAAGCAACTTTCTGGACAGGCTCCCTGATCCTGCAAGAGGTCATCTCAAAGAAAGAACCACTCTCCTGAGTTCTACCTCTGGCTGCATTCTGACCATGACTCTTCAGGTCTTCAAATGCATTATCTGACGTCTAGTTCACATTAAGTTCTCAAGCAGCAGAGTAGAATGGAGTTAACTGTAGCTAGCTTATGGGTACAGAAAGTCCACAGAAATCCTCAAAAAGAGTAACACATTGCAAAAAGCTGGAATGGACAAATCTGGCCAACAGAGGCCACAGTCGATCTCTACCTCTCCCAACCTCTCGCACTTTTAGAACTGTGATAAAACAAACAATTAAGATTAGTTTCTTTGGTAAAACCTGGAACAAGAAATGTACATCTGAACAGTCTCTAATTCAGATTTCCAAATAGGTAAGGACAATGAGATATAGCTATTACCCCTAAAGGGAGACCAAGGACAACAAGCATGTCCTCAATCCAAATAAAATTCAATGTGATTCTCTAAATGAAGGCCTTTAAACTCACAGGAAACTTTTAAGATAATGCCAACATCAGACTTCCCTAAAACACTGAGTAGGCTATATGGAGAAGGCACATGCGTGTCTAAGGGGTGCACTAGCAATTCTAGCACACGGTAGAGGTGCTCAATAAATTCCTGTTAAATGAATAAATTAGTACAGTCTGGAAGAGCAACGTTAGTATTATACATATATTTGAGGGGAAAATATCTATTTTGCAACGTCAGGAACATTAAAGGAAGGCAGGAGATTTTTTACATTTATAAAAAGCAGGGACTGGCAGCCATGATTTTAAAGGGTAGAGAAAGAATACCTTAAAGGTACCAAAGATGTTTCCACAACAGATGAAAACTGAAAGTGCCAACAGGCCCGTGTCAAAAGTGCAACAGCCGGAGCACCACTCTTCTATGAATACGAGTGAGAACTGGCTACCGCACGACAGGTACTGAGTACGTCCAGTTAGTGGTCTTTGTGAAAGACCTGGCACCTGCTACCTTTCCAGTGTTTTCTTCCTTCCTTCCTTCCTTTTAACAGCTGAGCCATTCAAGAAAATCAGTATCATGCCCTGGCTGGTGAGGCTCAGTGGACTGAGCGCTGGCCTGCGAACCAAGGGGTCACTGGTTTGATTCTCAGTCAGGGCACATGCCTGGGTTGCAGGCCAGACCCCCAGTGGGGGGGCGCACAGGAGGCAACCACACATTGATGTTTCTCTCCCTCTCTTCTCTCTCCCTTCTCCTCTCTAAAAATAAATAAAAATCTTAAAAAAATCAGTATCTGTTTTTCCAAGTAGTTTCTGAGTCTTTGGATCTCACTTGGTAACAACCCTCACTGTCTCACTGTGATGCGGAATGTTACAGCACTGTAAGACTTTGGTTCAGATACTTTTCATTACTCAAAAGAAGCCAAAACAAAACTAGACACTCACTCAAGTTCCCGAGTTACTGGCTGGTGTACAGGACAGGCAGAAAACATTTAGTCATCTCCCCCATTTCCCCATCAATCCATCTTTTGAGTCTCCTCGTGGGTGACTCCCCAAACATTCCTGAACTGTCACCCTACTTCCCAACCTTCTCCACACGCACTCAAAGCTGACTGCAGCACTGTCCGAGTGTGACTCCATCATCAGTCGTCTGAGGGAGCTGCTGTATTAGCTCTGATTGCTTTCACAGCTAGAAGACACTTCCATTTACAGGGTGTCCTGTGTTAGGGCCAAATAAGGAAACCCTTGTTTTAGTATCCAGAGCCATAAAGTAAGCTTTCCTTGTCAAAAACAAACACAGAAACTGAATACCCTAGCTGTCAATGCAGGACTAGGGAGAACAGAGAAGTAAATTCTTTCAGAGGTTCTTGGGATTGAAACAAGACAACAAAACAAAAACCATTTGCTCTATAACTTTTCCTACAGCAGAATGGCTGCGTCTGGTGATACATCGCTAGGAGGACAGAGCAAGGGGCATTTGTAACTCCGAACTGGCTGCTGGCCTTGTAGAGGATGAGAATTTCTCTCTACGTACTCACAACAGAGCCGTCACATCACCCCCTTTCCCACTAAGGCTGTGCACAAATACTGGAGGAAAAAGGCCCCTTAACCTGACAGTGTACTGAAGAAGAGCCGATGGCTGGGTGACTATCCATTGAGGTGGGCCTTGCTGTCTTCTGAGAGTCGCTGTTAAAAGAAAGCTCTTTGAAAAGGAGACCCTGCTGATGCAGTCACACAGGCCATTAGAGCTGCACACACTTACCCATCCCCTCACCATCCCTGAAAAATCGGCCAGGAATAAGTCTGAGAATCTGAGATGGAACCCCAGGCAACGGATCCTGGTTTTACAACTTACAGACTTAATGCGATGACCTTAAGCACACACATGTCCGAGCTTTAGATTCTCCCCCTGCAACATGGGAGAATCGGTCAACTCACCCACTCACTCCTTAGATTTCTAAAGCCATGAAACATAATTGTAACTATAAGCATGAGTCAATGGGGCTCTAAGTTCCTACTCAGTACATGTCCTATAAACTCAAAGCCCGTCTTCTGGTTAACAGTTGCCCATTCATACTCTGAGCGGGACCACCGGGAAAAGTAAGATACAGAAACCCTAACACCCCTTCTGAGGTTTAACTAAAACTTAGGGCAAGTGCAACTCAACACTGCAAAGAATTTTGCCCCAAACTTGAGAATGCTTAAAGAATCCTTACTACTTGGCTACTGCATCAAACAGAAACATAGCAACTTGGAAAAATCCCATAAAGATCAGAGCTGAATGACAACTACAAATTTCACTTGAAAAAATAACCCTAGCACCCAGAATGCTGAAAACCACACACCTGCCCAACAGCTGTTTACTACAGTGCCACTCAGAGGGCGGACCCCTGGAGAAACGAGGAGCTCATGCCAGGGTCTAAATGAGGGCACCACTTCTGTCAATGAGGAAGTCCTGCCACAACCAAAGCCACCCTCTGAACTAGCAGTGCGGTGAGTGATGTGGCTTACTGACTCTCTGGAGCCAGTTACTGACCTCACCCCACTGTGGCAAACAACAGTTAGCTCATGGATTGGCAGCTGGTTACAGGCCACACTTGAGGGGAATACTGGTATACTATTTAGAAACAAACATTTTTAAACAATATGTTAAAACTCATCTAATACTAAAGAAAACAGACAATTGCTCTGGATAGCTCTACCAAAAAAAAAAAAAGAAAGGCTTTCCTTTTACTGTTAAGACTAAATGAACCTAGGTGCTCTACATTCAGGTAAGCCTAAATAAAAAGGCAGTGTCTCAATAATCAGCGACAGTCTCTGGTTTGGATTCCGTTACTGCCTCGGGACTGATGGAACATGCACTCCAGAGGCCTTGTCTCCTCACTTCAAGGCTCTAAACCACTGCCCATCCACCTAAAACACCTATCTGTCCATGTTACTTCCCCTACACCAGACCCATGAAGTCCCAACCTTGCTCAGCCTAGCAAGCAGCAGCCTCTGCCCTAAAGTTGGGCTTTGTATCGTCAGCCCTTTACCGGTATGTGATCCCACGCTCCTTCAGCGACTTGTCTTCCACTTCCTTCTGCCTCCATCCAACGCCTTTCCCTCCACGACCACATGTTAAAAGTCCTAAGCCACCCTCACAAATGCTCTCCTTCCCTCTAAATCTCTCCCCACCACTCCCCTTCCACCTCCAGAGACTCTCTCTCTGCTCTTCAGTAGCAATTGATCCTTCTACCTAACCCTGGCTAATTCGTCCCGTCTCTGTGTTACTGGAATATGCGTGAGTAATATGCTTGGGGGGAAAATGACTTTGATTTCAAGGGCAGTTGTTATTATTGATGCTCTTGAGTTCTTAAGATATCTGGAGTCACTAGAACTGAAGCTCCTTGAGGGCAGAAAATACACTTTCAGTGCTGAGAACAGGGCCTAGATTTTGGCAAATGTTCAATTAAAACTTGTTGACTGACTCACTGTGACTTTGCTTTAAAATACTCCAGGCCCAAAAGCCGGCTGGATAGATGGAACAAGATCGGAATGAAAAAATGGAAGTCCATTATAGTACTCTTTCCACTTTTGTATATTTCTGAAAATTTCCATAATAAAACGTTGGGAAGTAATTATTTGTGTACAAGTCTCACTACACGGTGGCATCTGACATAGCACTTTAACACTTCTTTAACTTCTTTAACGTCTTCTTTAACACTATACCCTTTAGAGATCTTTGCAGAGTAGTAAAAGTTTACTGAATTGCTGAGTTAACCTCTACTTCCTCATTTTTTTCTCTCTCATTCTATTTTGTTAATTCTGCCAGAAGGGTGCCCCCACCTCACTCCACCCTCTAAACAACATGGAAGGAAATTTGGATCCAGAATGAGGGAGACGGGAACCGAAAGGCATTCCTTGAAAGTCTGCCTTCTCTGATATGAACCCCATAAAACTTAAAGGTATACAGGAAGAAGTTATAATGTCCCTTGGGACCTAAAATTGGAATCTTACCACTTTTAGTAACAATAGCTAAACGGCCATATACAAAGCAACTCTTCTTGTCCTCAGAATTGTAGACACCCTTACTCCTGATAGGGGAATTGGTAAAACTTCTGCTGAATACAAACTTTGGAATTTCACTCACCTGTAAAAATTAGGATTGACTTACACAGTCTAAGCCTATCATATAGTTGTCAAATTACTATCATTCTCTCATACTGAATACCACTTCCAGGCTACCGCCATACTAAGTAAATAAAGCTCCAATGTGTCGGGGTCAACAAATCCCTACCATAAGCATCAGCTAAGCACCACCATTTGGCTATCAGCCCACTACAAACTTGAGCCTACAAACATAAAACTGAAGTCCCAGGGAGCACACAGAGCTGAAGCACACAACGGGAGGCACAGTACAAAGGAAGGGAGGATCAGGTGTCAGTCACACAGTGTCTTAGAGTAGGTGGCCACAGCTGAATAAAGATTCACTGTCCAGCTAGTCTGCATTAGATGCCTGAAGATTACTGCTTAAACAGGCATATAAATGTGCATATGTGCAATAATAATCCTTTCCTACGTAGCTCAGAAGGAACAATCAGAAAACATCACATCATTTCTGCCCTCAGTTTATATGTGTATGTATATGTCTGTATATCCACCCACACATTTTCCTCAAAATTGTTTTCAACTGAACCAAAAAATGTTGAAAAGTTCTGTTTATCCTCAACTTACAGCTTGTCCGTTGGCTTCATAGAGCGGGCATTTTTGCTTGATCTTGGCCAGCTCCATGTTCACCTGTTTGCTGACTACAGCCATGGGGTTCCCTCCTGGAAAAGACTCAGATGGTTAATCCAACACACCCATGAAAAGAGAGCAACAACCTCAAAGCAAAACGTTTTTACTCAAATTTAAAATACTTTAAGCTTGTGTATTTTTATATATATAATATATAAGCTCAAAGTAAAACAAATGTGTAAGCATAAAGAGAGCAAAAAATTACCTATGATCCCAGCGAGTCAGTTAACATTTCATTACAGATCCTTCTAGATATTACGTGCACAAAATGTCAGACCTACACATATACAAAAGGATCACAACCCATACTGTTTTGTAATATTTTTACAATTTAGCGATAATAAATTGTGGACATCCTCTCATGTTAATATGGATATATAGTTCTCACGTACAACAATTTCATCTTCTAATCTGTGGTTTCTAATGTTCTGCTATGCCACATTACAAATGCTCCACCCTGGCTAGTGTGGCTCAGGGGATTGAGCACAGGCCAATGAACCAAAGGGTCTCCAGTTCGATTCCCAATCAGGGCACGTGCCTGGTTTCTGGGCCAGGTCCCCAGTAGGGGGCGCTTGAGGGGCAACCACACACGGATGTTTCCCTCTCTTTTTCCTTCCTTTCCCCTCTCTCTAAAAATAAGTAAAATCTCCAAACACAACATGGTCCCCTTATCTTTCTTAGGATAAGTTCCCAGAACTGGATCTGCTAGGTCCAAAGGTCTGCACAATTTAAATTTGGTACACACTGATACATGCTTTCAGAAAGACTACTTGTCGACTTATCTCTCACTAGCACTAAGAATAGTGCCCTGACCAATACATTTTAAGACCGCATCTACGGCTTTAAAGTAAGAGTTTAAACAATCTTGCAAGTCTCAGATGTGTGTCACAGCACAACCACTTACCAAGACCTGTTACTACCATTGCTCCAAGATCAGCTACATAGTTTCCTTTGCGGAATGTGGCAACTCGTCCACCTACACGGTCCTGTTTTAAGAAATTAAATGGCTAAAATCATCAGTTCTGTTTTAACCATAAGAACCTGGCATGGTACCATCCCAGGCCTCTGTCTTTTATAATTAAAAAAGAAAGGTACAGTTTAGAGTTTACATGGAATGCAGTAAATAGCACTGTGGGCATAAAGAGCAAATGAAGTTTAAGTGGAAGACTATTTGAGGGAGAGGTAGGTAATGAACAACATATAAAAAGGTATGGAATTATGGTGTGAAGTAGGAAACAATTTGATAGTCAGAAGACATATTTAGTCATAGCTACTGTTCTCTATCCAGCTGTCTCTAATATCACTAATGGACAGGCTAAGCCAGGATCAAACATATTGAAAATACATGTTAACACATTTCAACACTAAATGCCACCTTTCTACCACTGAGTTCCCACTCTTGCCCTCCAGTGCCCAAAGTCAGCTGTGAACGATTTGACAGATGACTTCTTTGATGGACAGTTCTCCAGAGCAGGCCCATGTCCAGAGGCAGAGTGTCTAATGAGCCTAAACAATCTCTCCCATTCCTGAACAAGCCCAGGTTTTCCTCTGCTCACTAGGGATTTTCAGGTGGGGGGAACCTTATTCAGCTGCAGTGACATTTCAATCATGGATAAATATGGGCATACAAACTCCAAGCAAACAAACAAACAACCAAAATGAAACAGAAACCTGTACACTGGACTAAAACTCCACAGGGGAAGGATCGTAATTGTCCCATCATTCCTTACAGCATTTTCAGCACACAGGACAGAAGGCACACAACTGTTTTCTGAATTAACGAATAAAATATTTTTAGTAAGACTGCATCAGGAACTGTTTACTTTTGTTTTCTCCATATTTGAAAAGACTATTTTTTTTTAAATTAGCAATTTGTAAAAAGCAATTTGGATGGCACTAAACATTTTTGAAAGCTTTTATAAAATTTTAGGGTGTTTAGGTTATCCCGAGAAGTGTTTCTTTAAATAGTGGGAGTCCAGGGAGGCCTTTAATTAAATCTCGACATGTATTCATGAAGATAATCTGCAGAGTAGAACCCTAACACGGCGTCCTTTTCCCACTCTGTGCCACCCTCCCCTTCCTCCGCTGGTTCCCGTTCTCTCTCTAGGAGGGACGAGAAGGCGACCAGGATCTTGGTTTCATCAGGCCTTAAAATACGGCTGCTGCCTAAGAAGCAGCTCCTTCTCCCTGACGATCAAACAAGGAACAGAGTTACCCTGCTCCACTACTGAGATACTGCCTCCTGCAAAGGATGTACGTCCATGTAGGCAGAACCTGCAAATGTCCATCAAAAGATATATGGATCATTTACAAACTCTAAATCCTTGCTGAGCACCTTTTCAAGCTTTACTATAAAAAATGCTTCCATGTAAGTAACACTATCCAAATGCTTTGAGCATTAATACAAATCAATTTGGGTTAAAGTTATATGATTTATTAATTTGAAATAAATAACTTCCTTACATTTCCTTTAGGTCAGGTTTCTAAACCCCCAATAAAATTCTTACCCTAGCTTCCAGAAGTGTGACATCCATTCCGAAACTTTGTAACTGACGAGCTGCTGCCAAGCCTGAGACTCCAGAGCCTATAATAATTACCTTTCCCGTCTTTTTAGCTAAAAGCCAAAAACAAACAAAAATCAGAATGTTTTGTTGTAGGTTTGAATTTTTATTTATGGTGTTTTATCATGAAAACCTCTTAACATGTCATGATGTCTTACAAAGTAAACAATTCAGACAATTATTTTCAAAATACAGCAACTACCTAAATACAGATTAGCATGTATATAAAATTTATAAACTTTAACTCGATGTCGAAAACTTATAAATGGAATCCTTTATGTTGGGATTTACTTTCTCACTTTCTCCAGTCACGTGCTGCAGTGTCTGTGACCCTCGGCTAACCTACTGGGAACGAGCCGCTCCCTCACCTCACAACGACACTCGGGCACTTTGACCAGCCACCCTATCTGCCCTCAAAGCCATTTTCCTCGAGCTCTAGTTCTACAGTTTTCAGTATCCCTTTTGGAAGAGTTATTAAAGCATCAAAAATAAATACATTTTAAAATAATAAATAAACATATTAATTCTCAAAATATCCCTATCTCCTGGATTCCTGGCAGACATTATCCTGGATCATAAAAGAGGACTTTATAAAATAAAATAGTATTTATAAAATGAAAATGCAACCTTTAGCAGTATAAAAAAACTGGTCAATGAGGGAATGTCTCAAACCTCCTGCTTTCATAAGTCACTTCTCTCATTGTTAACAAATTTTATATTTTAATTGAGTTCTTAAATTGGAAGTCCAGTACCTTTTACTAAGTACTTATCAAACCAGAAGTTACAGGAAATGCATTTATGAAGAGATTTAAATTTTGACTTATATGATAAACTTGGGAATATTCTGACTCCAAATAAAGATTTAGAAATAAAAATAAAATGCTAAAAGCCTCTTGGAAACAAAATTGAGCCCTGGAAGTATAACTTAAAACTATAAAATGCATTGGCCAGGCCTTACTTGGTAGGGGTTTTATCCTCTTATAGATGCCGAAGTTGATAAGGCCGTGACGCTCCAAATAACTGTGAACTCGGTGGACAAGCACAGTATCACCTACACAATAAATGAATTTAAAACCATGTTTATATTTTTAGCAGTTTAAATGAAAAATTCTTTAACTCTTCTATTTCCCCATCATGAAGTCATTCTATACATCTTTCCCATAAGCATCAGGTCTTGTGACTCCCTTAGAAAAGTAATTTTTAGAACTATTAGTCTGTGAGGTAGTACAAAATGCGTATCACGTGATTAGGAATTAAGAATGACGTTCCGTTACAGGTGAAATGGAAGTCAGAACCAACCCTTCTAACACAGTGTTACGCTCACTGACTCTGGCAAAAACTTTAAGGGTTTTGTTGGTGGCACGTGGGAAATGAGAGAGCCAGAGAGCCAGGCAACTGAACGCCAACACAGTGCTCCAAGGGTTACAGCTGGACGTAGGTCTGGGGACATTATTAGCCATCTCCTGAACTCACTCATCTGTCAATGCAATTTAAAAACCAGGAAAATAACTACAAACATACAAAATAGCTTTTCTATGAGGCTCATTTTTGCACAGTACAAGGTGAAATAAGATGAAATATGAATCAAAAAAATTCATTACCAAGGAACCATGAGGCTCCTGGAAGGAAATACCAATTTTTATAAGCTAGTCTAACACCAGTCACTGAGCACAGGACTTACTGTTGTAAGGTGCTTCTAATTGTTGCAGAGTGGCCTCGAAAGTCAGCTGTATCTTTGGATTATCCAACCACAACTGCAACTGTACGGAAATGACAGAAACTGCGTTACATACAACTAGACTTAGACCATTTCACCACTTTCAGATCTCCTTTTAATTTTTAAGGCCCCCAAAGTGGGCTTTCCTTTCACTGAGAACAATGAGGGTTACATTCCTGACAGAGAAACTCATGAAACACAAAACCATGTCAAATGAGCAAATTATTAAAGAAACTGGGAGATATTTAACCCTAAAAAGCAAAAACAAAACCCTAGTAACTTGCTGAGATCACAAAGCTGCAAGTAGGAGGCAACTAGGATTTAAACCTGGGTTACATGACTCCAGAGACAGTGAGTAGGTAAAATCCACAAAAATCAAGTTATCAATTAAATATACAGAGGCAGGGAAAAAAGAGATGCCAAGGAAAACTCCTCAGCTTTTGGCTTGTACAGCTAAATGAGTCAGTATGCCATTCACTGAAAGAAGAGATAATGAGTTTTAATTCCAAGACAACCAAGCTCTGGCCAGGTAGCTCAGTTTGTTGGAACATTGTCCCGATACACCAAGGTTGCGGGTTTGAGCCCAGGTCAGGGCATATGTAAGAATCAACCAGTGAATAAGTACAATAAGTGGAATAGTAAATGATGCTTCTCTCCCTCTCCCTCTAAAAATCAATT
Source organism: Macrotus californicus (assembly GCA_007922815.1). Lineage (NCBI taxonomy): Eukaryota > Metazoa > Chordata > Mammalia > Chiroptera > Phyllostomidae > Macrotus > Macrotus californicus. Next base: position 72,876 of record VMDR010002813.1, read on the forward strand.
TAAAAAATGCATATTCAAGGCAACCATGAGGAAACTTGGGATCAGAGGAGAAGAGTTAAGGTCTAGAGCAATTTGTGGGTGATAACTGACACCCAAAGTGTAGAAGAGGGGTCCTGGAGGAAAAACAGGAGACAGGAGAGACCTTAAGCAACTCCAGTGAGTTCACATAGTGGCCTGTTACTCCAAGGATGAGCCTACAAAGCAGTCAGAGAAGAAGACAACAACCAGGGAAGCAGGAGAAAAACCGTAACACTATGTTAAGCTGAGGGAGTAGTGTGTTTAAGAAAAAAGGAGCCCTGGCTGGTGTGGCTCAGTACATTGAGTGCCGGCCTGCGAACCAAGGGGTTGCCTGTTCGATTCCCAGTCAGGGCACATGGGGGGATTGGGGGGATTGGGGGGGAGCGTGAAAGGCAACAACACACTGATGTTTCTCTCCTTCTCTCCCTCCTTTCCCCTCTTTCTAAAAAAGAAAATAAATAAAATCTTTAAAAGAAAAAAGGAGTGGTCATTTATTTTAAATACTGCTGAGAATGCAGTAAGATGAGAAATGGAAAAATACTGTGATACAATCAATGGGCTCTAACAGTTTCTCTTCAAATTGAATATACATCTTCAAAATGCAAGACGAACTACATACCACCAGATTTAAGCCTCAGCTAAACCTTAACAAAGACTGCTCCATACACAAGTTTCAGCAAAGAAGAAATTTGGTCATGTGTAAATAAATCCAATGAAGAAATATAACCAAATTCATATGCATCTCTACTTCTCTCTGTGGCCACTGTCAAGAGAAAATGGAATTCCTCAGGTACACTCTGGGCCCAAGCTCCTCACCCCCCAACATAAGCCTTCTTCCTCCTTCCGCCCTGTAAAATAAAGCTTGGGTCATAAACGAACACTCCCCTCAGATGAAACAAACAAAGAAAAGACAATTTTGTCTCAAAAAATCCATTTAGAATCAAAATGTTGGCATGTTATACACAGATGACAGATGTGGATTCAGTTATAGGCCAAATCAGCCTCAGAAATACAAATTAAAAATTTTCCACTCACTTTTTAAAAAACCTATTTTTTTCTTCACAAAAGAGAACTGTTATTATGTACTACAAAAACCCAATATAACCAACCAATCACCTAAGCAATAGCTAAGCCATCCACCGTTAGCAGTAATTTTGTAGTCTAACAGCCAAAATAAAAAAGTTATGATGGCTGAAAAGCAGATATGTTAAAATGACATCTCTGAACTAAATTTAAAATAGCTAAAATTACAACATCAATTTGTTTTTTACCATCCTAGATAGAGTCCAACGAGTATGTTCTGAATAGTATCTTGCCCTCCTCCCTTCTACGGTTAAAGAATTTCAGATGAACAAAGGACATGAGAGAAAAATTCACAGAGGAAATATAAACAATTAAATGTGAAAAAGCAGTAAGTCTAAGTAATCCAAGAAATGGGAGGTAAGTGCAATGGCTTTGGTCTGGTACAGCAGCGCAGGTCTCCGTGGTTTCAGGGCCAGGGCCAGGTGGGGGCCTTGCCTGGTCCAGGCTTTTTGGGAAGCAGTCTGGCAACGCATCAAAACTTAGAAGTGCCGGTGCTTCCTCACAAGGCAGTTTCCCTTCCAGAACTCTATCAGAAGGAAGTAATACACAGAGACAGAGTCAAAAATGTATGAACGCGGTCCAAGCCCAATTATAACGTGGCAAAAATGGATGTTTAGTGTCCAACAGTTAAGTTACGACTCAACGGTCAGACAAAAGACTACGCAAACATTAAAGTCAATTACTTAGCCAGAGGCGGAGGTTGGACAGGTGAGTAGAACAGAATAACAGTTTCTCTTATCCTGAGAGGGAAAGACAAAGTGATTATTTTAAAAGTATTTTTTAAAAAATGTGTAAAGATTCTTACTGTGTTTATGAGGTTTTGAGGAATGAAAGGATCCAAAGAATGAGAGCAAGTAGAACCTCAATTTTGTAAAAACAAGAATTACATACACATCTTTAAAAATACCTAAAGGAAAAAAAACAACTAATTTCTAACGATGGCTCTCTCTCTTCCTCCTATTTTCTATAAAAGCAACATGCACTTCTTACAATGAGGCGGAAAAAGAACTCACTGTGCGGTTTCTAACAAACAGAAAGACCTTCTGGGTCTGCTGCGGCCCACTGATGATGTCTGGGAAACAAGCTGCTTCCTGAGAAGTCATCCGGTCATGAGGGAGTCTGCTCTGGAACGCTGCACCCTCCACACCTGGCAAAGAAAGCAAAGGACTTCTGGGAAAAGTGCACGTGAATACAGAGTTAGGGGTAATGATTAGGCCTCAAACTCCTTTTTGGCCTGAAGAACCTCTGTAAAGCTTTGCTTCATTCATAGTCTGCTCTCACCTCCTTTAAAAAAAAAATTGCTCAGAAGCTAAAATACTCTTATAACTTAGTCACTCTTTTGAACTTAACATTCCAAAATTAGAGTTTACTGAGTGAAACAATATACTTTATAAAACATAACAAGGCACTGCAATATTTCTCTGTTAACAAAGTAAGTTTATAATATTGGAAAATACGCTAATTAAAATTAGTATCATTGATAGTCTACAATAAATTTTAAAACTAAAGAACCAGAATAAAGGAAAAATACAAGAACAGAAAGCAAAAGAAACTACGGAGTGAAAAATACAATCACCTGCTCTCTTTAAGGATCAGGGGAAGGAACATGAAGATAAAATTAAGATTTAATAACCAACAGTACAAAGTACACAATCTCATCAATGGCACCATCCATTAGTTCCCATAATTCAATGCTGGCCAGCAGTGAGAAAAGTTAAGCAGACGACAATGATGAGACAGAAAAAAGCAAGGTATTTACCTTCTCTGGCAGAAACATTAGAAGTAGTTTATCACATTAGAAATAGTTTATCACATAAAAAATGTGTTAATTAATGCCTTTATTATATAGCACATACACATGTAATGGATACAAGGTCTGTCCAGAAGGAATCCAGCCATGTAATATGAAAAATAGAGACATTTATTGAAGAAGATACAAGAAACACTGCACATAGGACAATGATACACCAGTCTCCTTCAAAGTGGACACTTTGAGACCTTACACAGTTTTCCCTATCGCCATCAGCTGCCCCATCGTATTTTCCTAAATTCAGCAACAGTCTGAAATCTGTTCCCTTTCAAAGGTGATTTTAGTTTTGGGAAAAGCCAGAAGTCGCAGGGCACCAAATCTGGGCTGTAGGGGGGCTGAGTCACCTGGGTGATTTGATGTTTTGCCAAAAAACTCTGCACAAGTTGTGATGCATGAGCGGGCACGTTGTCGTGATGAAGCTGCCAATCACCAGTTGCCCACATCTGTGGCCTTCTGAATCATCCAAATAGTTTCCATGGAGGAATGTTCAAGCTTAATGCAAATTCTGAAGTAGATTCGTCGCTCTACTTTCAGTCACTTTGAATATGAGGACCACACAGTGCACATGCTCACTCAAAGGTGTCTACCACCCCACTGACCAGTACAGTGAAGTCGTCATTGCTCATGTATGTGCATCCCAGTCTACTCTCCCGGCTGCCAGGTCACATTGATGTTGCGCAAACCGTTCCTGTTATATTAACAATGGCTGGACTTTTTCCTGACAGACCTTGTGTATACGTATCTTGTATTCTGAAAGTAAAATATATGCTATTTTGAAACTGTTTAAATTGGGTTTTAAATTGATGTTTTTATATGCTGGTAGTTAAGTACAACTTTATAAGATGTCCTTAGAAATACATTTGCATATATTTTACTTGTATTTCTAAGATGACTTTATGAAAATATACTTAATGACCAGCTTATGAGATATCAAAACACAATTTAAAGAGTTTCAAAATTTAATACCATTGAAATAATTATATAAGTAATGAGACAGGCACCAGATACCCATATTTAATGATTTTAAAGCAGTTAAGAAGTTGGAAGCACTGATAATGAAAGCCAAATTAAAGGGAAAGGCATTAGTAAGATTAGGAGCACAGAAAGAACAAGGCAGTTCAGCGCTGTAACTGAGAAACACAGCTAAGCTATCGGGTGTTCTCACAAAGACGGTCAAACACTACACCACCTGGAAAAAAATAACGGCTAAGAAGAGCTCAAGTGAAATGTCTAATGCTAAAATGGGCTGCACATTAAGAGACATGTCCTGGAGACAAGGAGAAGAACCTATCTAGCAGATGATGAGGGCACAAATGCTGTGTTCAAGTTACTAAATCAAATCAACAATCCTCACATTTAATGAATCCTAACCTAGAAGTAAAGAATGTCAGGATAGTTAGTTATTTCTAAAGAAAAACATCATCAGTAAAAGCCGTCTCGCTGAGGGTAGGGCATGAGACTAAGGCAAGAAGAGGGGAAACGCTGACGACTATCGGGGTACAAGCTGTTTTCAGTAATGTGGACTCTCCAACACACCGGAAATTCTAGCGTGACCTTTCAAAATGCAGTTGCCCTTTCCAGTGGTCTGAACTGGCTCAAACATTCTTTGAAAACAGCTAAGTAGTTAAAGTATTTAAGGGAATAACTGAGACCTTCTGGACAGATCAATTAGAGAGGCAGAAAAGGGGAAGGGGAGAGTCGAAGACAGAGGCCTCCTGTTCCGTGAGATCACGGCCCACCACCCCTCGTCTGGTATGAGAAAAGCAGTACCTTGAGAAGAGCAGGAAACAAACACAAACATTAACAGAGAAGAAAAGAAGGCCTCCATGAGAGGTATTTGTTTCTTCCCCATAAAGTAGATAAATTAACTAGGTTTCTAGCTAACGAGTGAAAACAAGAACCTGATAGGATCTACATATAAAAGACTACTTAAAATCAGTAAATTATAGATGCACCATATCCAGTCCTATAATAGTTTAAAAATAAGAAGAGAAATGAGGGAAAGGAGAGAAAAGGAAAAAAAGAAGAAAATCATATGATTTCTTGTGCTTTAGATGTTTTATTTCCAGGGTTAAAGGCACACTTTAAGTGATTCCATTAGGGAAGGGGGTAATGAATAGTCTGTGCTTAAGAAACAAGACCTGTGGGTTCTCACTCCCCCAACTGCTGGTGCAACCCTGGTCTAGTCATTCAACTTCGTTTTAGGCCCTGACCCATACATAAAGCAGGGGTGCTTCAATACTGACTGTTTGTCTAGGAAGCTAGACAAGATGACCTCAAGTTCCCTTCTCACTTTTCAGATTTAGGATGTGTATACCAACTGGATTTGGATTTTAAAAAATCAAGATATGATCCTCATCCCAAGACACTCGTGAGGGTCATTTGGCTTTATTAAGAGGAGAACGTTGATTACTTATAAAGCACATGCTTCTACTGCTGACTGATCATCACACAAAAGCATGCTTCTGAACATGACAAAGATCTGAGGGAAGATCTTGAAGGGTTCAGAATAGTCACCGCCATTCCTGGAAACACTTAAAACTCATGGCCTACTAATATTAAGTCCGCAGTGTCACAGTTTTATATGAAAATCTGCTTTTAGTTTTAGCAATACAATGTCCTGTTTACCAAAGCAAAAATTTATTCACATAAAAACAAAACAAAAAGCATCAAGAAAACAATGTTATTTCCTCAAGACTAAATCTCTAAAGGCTATCCCTGACCCTCAATAATTCCATGCAAGATCCAGCTGTGCATCCTTTCTTTGGTGAAAACTGTTCTCGAAGGTTTGACTCTGAATGAGGATTTTACCTCCTCTAAGACAGCCACGTACTGGTTATCAACAGCCAGTCCTTGGACTAGGGTTTATGGAAGTCTGATTCTAGCATTCTGGATCCTCTGTATACTTATTTCTGTATGAATACTGAGCTATTTATTATTTGCTCCAAGAGAGTAAAATACAAACACTCCCTGGACCTGCTATACACAAACTACAAGAGGCAAATAATTTTAGAGTAGACTTAACAGTTGAAAGGTGACAAACTCCAAAAATAAAGTAATACCTATTCCAAGTCTATCAAAACGTGAAAGCAGCCTTGACACTGGAACACAACACATTCTTTAAGAGGCAAAGGATGAAAATCTATGCATACTACTCTGGATTCCTGGACCAAACTGTTAACTGTTCCAAATGGGCCCTAAAAAATCATTTGACCCTTTATTTTTTCCTAGAAGTAAAAATCTCAGTTTGGTATGAAAATAAAGAGCATGTCGAGCAGACTTTTTTTAAAATTTAATTTTCATGTGAGAAACAAAATGTTTAAACTGCAAAATAATTAACTATGTAATGTTAATTAAAAAAAATCTACCCAACACTATGTAACAACCATTTCTAAAGAGTCACTTGCCTGCATTAATTCCTTACTTGTCCTAGAAAGCCTTTCTATTTTTGCTTTTCTCTAAGAATTTCAGCCTATGGATTCTCCTCTCTGTGCAGACAACTGTATTTCTTTTTAAAGGTCCCATGACTCCTAATTCTGTATTTTATATCATGTTCACTGTTACTACAAAGGCTGCTGGGGAGGAAAAGTACCCGCCACCTCCTTAAAGACACAAAGAGCGGAGGGCTGAGATCGGCCTGAGGACTTCAAAAGGTTTTGCTTGCCTTTGCTCTGGCTACACTCTCCTAACACGACCCTGTCCTGTGGGTTGAGTTTCCCCTGCGCTTCTGGCTAAAATGTGGATACCACAGCCAAAAACACTTGCAAGCATCAATCCCTGACTTGGCGGCTCTTGCTACTAAGTGGCAAGCATCTAACGCCACCCTCACCTGATGCTTGGCCGTCTCCATACCCTCCAGAACTGTCGTCTTGAAGTCCTCCTGCTTGCCCTGTGGAAGGAAAGAGGAGAACTCAGGGACCTTACTCCATAAATTGAGATAATATCTGGACATAAAGGCCTAATAGTTGGCGACTATTGAATTCACCACCAACTAGTAAACCCATATTCAGAGAGCTCCTTCTGGAATCAAGGCCCAGGGAATCACATCATAGTCTTCAAAATTCCGATCAGGAAACTTCAACTTTACACACTGATTCTTGTTGAAAGGTAGAACAAAGTACATAGTATTTCTAATTGCTATATCCTTGCTGCCGTCTTGTTTAATAGTCAAAGTTGGATGGGGTGGGGGAGGGATTCCCAATGTCTTTTACTACTTGTTGCTAGACTGAGAACGGGCGTGACGTGGGCTCTAGGATCTGAGGTTGCAGCAAGTCAGCATCCACTCAGTATCTCTTTATCTTTACCTTTCTATCTAAAAAGAATATGTAAGACATGAAGTAAAAGACTTTTAATTTTAATGAAAAATTCTCCCCTTGACTTCAAAGCAGGGTAAGACATGAAGTAAAAGACTTTTAATTTTAATGAAAAATTCTCCCCTTGACTTCAAAGCAGGGTATGTAACAAAATAATTCATTTCCAAAAAACGTTTTATTTACTATACATACTAGACAATGCTAGATCTGAACATACCAGTGATTTCTTAGTAAAACTTTAAAACACACCATAAGATGGAATGCTGTCATATGCCAAGTACTGCAGATAGACAAACAAGGCAGGCAAGATCTTGGGGGACTTCACAATAAGCCTGCTAAGAAAATTTCCTCACTGATTAATGTGTAGAAAGAAATAACTTCAAGAAAAGTACCAGAGCTTGAAAATTCAATCTGAGAAAGAATAGATCATCTTCCAGACTCTTCTAAAATCTATCACCAAGACGGATGCCATGACCCTCTTAAACTCCTAGCTGCCCACACACCACAGCAAAATGCAGTGTGATCTTCAGAAGACAGGAAAAAACAGCCTCCCAATGATCTAAAAATTAGACAAGCTTTATGTAAACATTTTATTTTAAAAGAATCTCAACTAGACAGCAGATTAATTATTCTACCATTTGAGTTAAAAGGAATAGTAAAGTGAAACTAACAGCACCATTACAGGTCTGTAAGCCTTAAAATGACAACTTCATCATTAAGTATATAAAGGTATTTAGACAGAAATGATTTTTGACAATATAAGAATGTACTGCTAGAAGGTATGTGCTCTGCTTTGAAGGCAGAATAGAATCTCATTCTAAAACTATCTCACTATGCTCTATCCTGAAGGATCCTTTAGGTTATAGAAGGTTATGCTTCTCAAAGAGGACACAAGGCATGAGATGTGTTGTTTAAAGCCTTTGGAAAAGGGCATATGATTATGAAGAGAGGACTCCAATTACATAATCCAGTCTGCAACTTATCTTGAAAGCTCAGTCCCTACATTTAAAATTTTACTTTTAAAGTTTAAATGAAAAATGTTCATTCTTAGTAACTTACGGATTTGCTCATAAAAAAAATCAAAGTTAAAAAAACTGTTGTCATTATTTTGTTTGGTTCCAAACAGAACCAAGCCAGATCAGAAGACTGAACTGTATTTTAAAAAGGGAAGAGAGGAGCTCAGAACAAAAACGTAAGTATGGTTTCCAAGAACAACATTTAGGCATTGGGAATAACACATCTTCTGTCTCTGATTTTATTTCCTACCTTGGAAAAGAACAAAAGCAATGTCTTGTCATGACGGCATCTAACCACTGATAAAAATAAATAAATAAAAACAAAAACTCTTTCAAGCCAGCCATCAAGTCTGAATTATTTTATCCTTCTTTCTATCATTTTCCTTCTTTTCTATTTGCCATGCAGTCTGCTAATTAGCTTATTTTAACCTACAGGCAGCTCTTGACTGAGTTTTTTTCTTTCTGTCTCTGGTATTTCAAATAGAAATATGGATTTCTTACCCCTGACTTATGTGCTCAAAAGGTTAACAGGTTGCTTTTTCACAAACTGGTAGGGCAGCCTTTTATAAAGATACTGTTATTTGGTAAAAGATGTAGGAAATGTATGAAAATCCAAAGTATTACTTACGCAGAGAAATAGGAGAAAACCAAGCAAGAAGTTGATATAAATATGTGAGAAATAATTGAAAATCAAACAAAAAGTGCTTAACATTAAGCAAAGGAATAACAGATTTCTCTCTTGACTCGGTGAAGGTTTATAACATGTCTGGAAGTAAAGATGAGGTTGCAATTTTTTCTCTACTAATTTTTAAATAATTTTGTCTCTATTTTTTCTTGTAATCATAATACACTCATGAGTATTTTGAGGGTCCCATTCCTCCAAAGTCATCTGAAATCATCCTTATTACTGGTATGCTAGATCAATTCTTCATCATTTTCTTAAAAACAGCACACAGACAGTCCTGATGGGCGTGGCTTAGATGGATGGGTACCATTCTGCAAAGTGAAGGGTTGTCAGTGCAATTCCTGGTCAGGGCACATGCCTGGTTTGCGGGTTTGGTCCCCGGTTGGGGCACATATGAGAGGTGAATGATCCATGTTTTTCTCCCTCCCTTCCCCTCTCTCTAAAAATAAATAAATAAAATCTTAAAACACAAAATCAGCACCCAAACAAACATTTGCAGCTAACTCTCCATCCAGGCAGTGTCTCAGACTAAAACATAAAAATGCTATATTCATTTGCTCTTTGGCTCTTTCCAGCCTAGGACCCTGCTCCCTGCTTCCGACAAAGGCACAATGACATGGAACAGAAGGCAATTACGGTTATCTTCTATGAGTTCAAATTCAAAATAGAAAATGAAAATATGCAAAAGCAACTTCGGTTTTTATTTATTTTTGGTTTAAGTATATTTTATTAATTATGCTATTATAGCTGTCCCATTTTTTTCTCCCATTTCTCCCCCTCTGCCCTGGACCCTTTCTCCTACCAGCATCCCCCCCACCCTTAGTTCATGTCCATGGGTCATACATATAAGTTCTTTGGCTTCTACATTTCCTATACTATTCTTAACCTCCCCCTGTCTATTTTGTACCTACCATTTGTGCTTCTTATTCCCTGTACCTTTCCCCCCCATTTTTCCCCCCCTCCCTCCCCACTGATAACCCTCCATGTGATCTCCATTTCTGTGATTCTGTTCCTGTTCTAGTTGTTTGCTTAGTGTATTTTTGTTTTTTCTTTTTTAGGTTCAGTTGTTGATAGTTGTGAGTTTGTTGTCATTTGGCAAAAGCAACTTTTTAATATCACCTTGATCTTGGAACCTCTTCACAGACTTCCTTTTGTTTCCATCCCCCTTCGCTCTCACAC